>VMDR010034066.1:0-11169 GCA_007922815.1 Macrotus californicus
GCTTTGTTGCCTTTATTTTTTCTTTTGATTTTCAAGGGCAATATGTTCAAAACATGTTTATGATTCATTTTCAATAAATGAGAGCAATAATATTTTCCCCTACTTTTAAATTAAACTTTAAAATGATAAATTTACACAAAATTGGAAAAGTTTTTCTTCTTCCTCTTTTCCTTTTTTTTATTGTTCAAGTACAGTTGTTTCCATTTCCCCTCACCTCTACCCTCACCCTACTCACCCCCACCTCCCACCCTCGATCCTACCCCCCAGTGGCTCTGCCCATGTGTCCTTTGTACATGGTCCTTGACAACCCTTCTCCATTTCCCCGCTGTTATCCCCTCCCTGGTTAGTGTTAGTTTGTTTTATTTCAATGTCTCTGGTTATATTTTGCTTGCTTGTTTTTGCTGATTGGGCTCCCCATGAGAAGTTTTTAAGTATTTGATTTATATGCCTTATGCCCCTCTATTTCCCTCATCTTTTTCTAGAGGTAAGGTCTATTGTGTGTTATGTTTATGAGAAGTGAGACCATCAATTTGTCTTTCCACCTTCATCTATGCTAACAAGATCCAACTACTGTGTAGGCTAGTCTAAGAAGTAGGGTCATAGAAAATTGCATATTGAAGTCATAAAACTGCTGTATTAAAAAATCTTCTTGTGATTTGTTGTTTCAGTGTTCTTCTCTTGTATTAAAAGTTGTAGCATTCACAACTGATTCTCTTTGCACCTGTAACAATATTTAGTTATCCTGTTTTCAGTTTTGAATAGTGTGTCATTTTTCCATCGCTACCTTCAAGTAATACACACATTTTTTGGTAATGTTATTCATAATGGACCTGCTTTTCAGTCCCCAGTGCACTTAACTAAGTCTTTTGGGTACAGATCTTCCTTTGAAGCCAGTGGGAGCTTTGTTCACAGATGAAATATGTGGCAGGAAGGGGACCGTTTCCCACCTTTGTCTCTCTGTCTGACTCTTTCATCATGTGTAGCAATGTTTTCCACTCCTCTGTAGATACGAATCTTTTTGTGAATTTTCTATATTTAACCCCAACTCTAAAGCGCTGTTAAGCAACATCAGCCATTCTCACCGCATCCACCCAGAGTAAAACTGAGTCAAAGACAATTAGGTTGCTGTGGCAGGAACTGCAACCCCACCAACAGATTTTTTCTAGTGTCTTCCAGTCCCTGTAGATATGAGCTGTGTTCTCTTCTGCAAATTCAGAGAGAGGGAGTAAGGCAATTTCTTTCTATCTCCTTTTTATTTAAGAAAGTGCGATTTATTTATTTTTTTCACATTTTTGGTTCTTTGTGTGACTTGTTAGGGCTAGAGGGGTGATCGATGATACTAAGTTCTCATTCTCTCAGTTTTTATACGCGGTCAGTGCATTTCACCAACCCTCTTCCCCTGCTGCCTTGTCTAACTTTGTAAAACTTCAGAAAAAGACACAAATTCCCTTGACAATACATGCTAATGTTGAACGGCCTTTCCTTTCTGGGTAGCACTGCCTCAAGTAGGCACCTGCAGAATCACACTCAGGTTGTTTTTGTCTGGACACCTGACGATGTCCATCATGTCCTTTCTTCATAAAAAGACTCCTATCAAGTCAGTCCTCAGGCTCCAGCCAAACCCTGTCAGTGAAGCCTTGGCTTCCTCCTGTTTTCTTCTCTGAATCTTCTTCAGCTACTCACAACCTATGAACAGCTAAAATTGGGGCTTTCTGAACTCTGAAGCTATTTTTCATATTTAAATTGTTTCTACATGAAATAAACTCAGTGAGTGAAGTTTGTTTTGCACCAACCAGCTCAGCTCTAGTTCTTCTAGTTAAGAAACCCAAGGACTAGGAAGAGAGACTCCTGTGACAACTTTGATAAAGGGCAGTCTTAGTCCTGCAGTCTGAGTGTTTTCACATGAATGGGGTTGAGCACTCGAGGACAGACTATATATCTTTTCTAAATATTCCCTTAGAAATTATTGGTAAGCTGATCTCAAGGGCCATTCCCCTGCCCTCTGTCCAGGATAATTTTGTTTTGGAATCAATTTTTTCTTCTAATTTATTTAGAATAATTTCCTATGTGTTCTTGGGAAAATCAAATACCCTGATTCTACCCAAGTACCTTGTCTATAAAATGAAGCAGAAGAATGGGATTGTATCAAGGATGTTCTTAACTCTAATCATATTTTGTTAATTTTGTGATTCTAAGTAAACTTAGTTGTGGATAATTTGAAGGGGCAGTTGGCAGTAAGACATGAATTATAACGTTAATAAAAATTGGTCCAATGCATTTAATTTACAAAATTTGAAATCAGACTAGACTCATCTCTCTCCGTCTGAAAGTCCTCACACACCTTAGGAAGAGCCTCCAAGCTGCTCTGCCTGCTGCTTCCCTTCTTCTCCTTTGTCCCCTTATTTTCTTCCACTTTGCGCTTATGCTCCTTCCTTTCCAGTTTATTCTCCAAGAGGAAAACAGGCACAGTTTTTAAAGGACGTTTATGTAATGGCTTCTCCAAACTCCAACTGTAATGTAGACTGATACTGAACAACAGCAACAAAAACCTGTGGCAATGTCCATATGTGGTTTTTAAACTGTACTATTTATTTATTAAATTAACTTTGCACTTCCCTAGTTTTCCACCTGAGACAGCAGGGGCTCAAGAGAAAGAATTAGAGTGTAAGATTCCTTTCATATCCACAACAATTTTCTTTCTCATGAAGAAAGGCATGCTAATTCAGTGTGCACCTTAATACAATGGGCTTTTATTGCTTTAATATATTTTATTTTATAAAATAATATTTTAAAATATTTTATTATTTTTCAAAAAATAATGAAATACATTATTGATGTTTTATTTTAATACATTATATTTTATTTTCCAATGAAATTCCAGTAATTCAGATTTTTGAAAAAGATTTCATTTATTATTTTTAGAGAGAAGGGGAGGGAGGGAGAAGGATAGGGAAAGAAACATTGATCGGTTGCCTCTTTTATGTGCCTTGACCAGGGGTTGAACCCACAGCCCAGGCATGTGCCCTGACTGGGAATTGAACAGGCCACATTTGACTTTGAAGGACAATGTTCAATTAACCAAGTCACACCGGTCAAGGCCAGTTACCTTGACTGGTTCTGTATTCTATTTCTTTTCCTACCCCACCTCAAATAACCAAGCACAAAAAAGTACCTTATATTTAGAACAGACAAAAAAAATCAGTATTTGTTTTATCTTGGACTTTTTCCAGATATTTAAAGAATGAAACATTGGTTTTTTTTTTATTTTCTATAATTATATTTTAGTATTGAGGGTTTTTTCTTGTCAGAGTATATTTCTAGCAATTTGGTAAAATGTTGTAAATCAGTTAGAGTCTTTAAAAACTTTGTTCTGCCAGGACTGTGAATTACATTCCTACATATTCATTTTGAATTGATGGACGGATGACAAGCCGTAGGCAGCAGGACCGAGTACGAAACGATTCTTGTGTCAGGCTTCAGAAATCTTAGCAGTCTGATCCGTAGCAATGAAAAGGAGAAGGAAAAGAGCAAAAGCAGAAATATGTATGAGAATTTGGTCTTAAGTCAGAAAATAGCAGCAAAGAATTATTTTTACTAAGGAAGAACAGAAAAATTGTAAGTTTAGAGAGCTGGAACTTTTGATGCCATTATGAACAAATGAACGGATTATTTTAAGTTTTTTTGAAAAGCTGTGCCTTATTTTATGCCATGTCGAAATCTTAAAGATTAGTTGAGAAACCACAAAAATGATTGAAAGTTTAGAAGGCTGAATTTTTGAGGAAAGATGAAAAAAGGGCAAAGTAGTTTCTAATGACAACCTCCCAGTGAAAAGCAGTGTGGTTTGGTCTGGAATAGAAGGCCAGTGACATGCTTTGTAGCTGCTCCCAATGGCCGTGTGTCTCCAGGAAAGTCGATTCCCTCTTTGTGTAAAATTACCCATATCACTAAAATGTGGGCGTTCTATTGGTTGATTAGTAAGATCCCTCCGCTCAAACTTTATAATGGTTTTTTATCTGCCAGCAATATAGAATGAGAAGAAATGTGCAGAGTATGGACTTTACCTTGATGAGAAAAAAGTAAAATATTTTTAAAGCTAAGGATAAAACATTCAGAATTTGGGGAAATTTTATTTAATCTATGATGTTGACATTTGGGTTCACTTCTTATCTTCTTTTCCTTCTCTTTTCAAAGCCCATTGTATCTTGGTTATTCTTAACAGTGTTCAAATATCAGCTGTAAAAAAGAAAAATAAGAGTGTAAATAGAAAAATCAGTGCCAAATACAATTTCTTCTAGGGAGTCCACTGGTTTCCTCTCAGCCTGCCCTACTTTTTTTTAAAACCAGGTTGGCATGCCAATTTTGTGTGTTTATTTGTAAACCTTATTAAAAAAAGAAAAACAATTATAAAACTAAATAAAATTAGCCATGGCAGGCAGCTCTGTTGGTTAGAGCAAATCTTGATATGCCAAGTTTGAGAGTTAGATCTCCAGTCAGGGCACATACAAGAATTAACCAATGAATGCATAAATAAGTGGAACAACAAATCTATGTCTGTCTGTCTCTCTCTCCCTCTCTCTCTTTGTCTCCCTCTCTACCCGCTTCCCTCTTTCCCTTCCTCTCTCTCTAAAATTCAATCAATAAAAAAATTTAAAAAAACTAAATAAATTAACAGACTAGTAGTACTTAAAAGGCAAATACCATAGAATTGCTTTTCTCTCTGCACCAAATCATTCAGGGGCCCATGGAATCAAGTAAATAATTAACTATGACTCACTTGGAGAATGACAAAGAGGACTTCAGGGTTGGTTGAGCAAGGACTAGAAGGATGCAGTCCAAAGGTCCCGGGACAGGACTCCTGCCCTCAGGGAAATTACATTTCAAAAGTGGACAAAGGGAAATTTACACAAAGCCAAGGTGGTTCACTGGAAAGTGACAAAAGCCATTTTACCTACTAATGTGTCCCTAAACACTCCAGCATTCCATACAAATTTGCTGCTTTTCCTGTGGAGTTCACTGATTTAGGTTTTGGTTTTCCAGTTGCTTGAACCATATGCCAGAAGCTAACCTGTGAAGCAAAGGATAGCAAACAGCAAGCAAGGGACACAGTGGAGAGTGACCAGTCTATAATGCTATGGACTTGGAAACCATTTTATATTAAAGGGAATTTTTACTTTTTGAAAAATTCAGAGGCATGGATATAATAAAATCATCTTTTTGCAGTAATTGGAATACAAATCAAAGTGAATACCATCGCTCATGTTATCTCTGCATTTTAGAAAGACTATTTTTAAAGCATTTGTTTTTAAAGATGTACTCTAAAAGCCAGCTAGTAAACTAAGTTAGGGAGAGGTGGGAGTCAACAGCTTGGCAAAAAGTCGCCTCGCCACCCCTGTTTCTGGGAGCAAAACCTTGGCTCTGTTTTCTTCAGAGAAGAGGGAAGGAAACGTTCTCTATTTGGCTATGTGTTGGTGTGTGATATGCACAGAATGTTTTGCCAGGTGTGTGAGTGAGACAAAATATGTGACAAACACATTTGGCCCTTCTGCTAGCTATTATTCAGGATGAATACAGCAGCATGAGAAAGCCTGGGGAATATTAATAATCTGCTTCCCAGGCAGTGAGTGTTGTCCTAACACCGATTATGGAGTCGAATCCATCACATCATAGATAGGAATGGCAGATGATGCAGTTTGACTTTCCCTTCACTCAGTGTCTTAGCTTGTGGCCAGAAGTCAGTTATACATCTTCCCGTCTTTGCTCCTCACTTCACAGGTGCTCGGGGAAGCAGTTGTTACGCTTTCCTTTCATGGCTTAGTCATGATGAGTGGGCTTCTTTAAGTCCATAGTGAGAATTTTAATCAGTTCTGGCCAGTGATGACTGTCTCTCTCCAGATGCATCCCTTACACAGACTTCGTTTTTATCCCTCTCTAGTGTTAGGGAGAACACGGGGTGGTACAGAGACTCTCCCTGTTACAGAGAATACCCGCTCAAGCTGTGACACTAGCAGGAAAGACATAAAATGCCTCCTGTTCTCTTCCTGTAAAATGGCCTATTTTTCCTTCTCTCTTTCCTGTAGCATGGTAGTGATATCTTTCTCTGACACTGCTAACCTAAAACATCAGTATTTTGGTGATTTCATACGCTCTAGTGCTCTCCTCCTCATCCCCAAGAATACCTAGCATTTTGTCATTTCCACTTTGAGCTTGTTCTGCTTGGTCTGAACAAAAGAAGCCGGTCAGGGTCAATATTGGGCTGTTCTACCTTCTTGTGCATCCCTAAAGATGCCCCGTGTCCCTCAGTCCCACTTCTGTGTGTCCCACTGAATGAGCATGTGAAAGATCTTGAAATAAAATTCTTAATGCCAGTAATTTTTAATCTTCTTTGACTCCCTCTGTGTCACTTAGAAACCTCCATGTGACATACAATCAACTGAAATATCTGCTCCCCAAATCATCTTAATTTATTTGATATATTGTTTTTACTAAACCAAGATGTTGTTTAAGCCTAGTAGAGTAACCGATATATATTAAATGGGGTTCCCAGCCTAACAGGAGATTGGCCATACAAAGAAATAACTAGGATGCATGGTAATATGTCAAGGTCTGCAAGAGGGGGCAGGTACTAGATTATATAGGACTTCAACGATGGTAATAGGACATTCTGGCTGCTGTCAACAGGGAATGTGTCACAGAGGAGGTGGTATCTGAGCTCAGCTCTTAACAGTGGAGGCAATTTCAATGAATGAAAATTGGGAGGGGATTTTAGGAAGAGAGAACAGCTTAAACAAAAATGCAGAGGTATGACAATGTTAGGTGTATTCTTGGGAGGAAGGCTACTACGTCTTGGAGCCTCAAAATGATTACTTAGATTAAAAGTCAAGACTGGAAAGTTAGGTATGAATTAGACTGTAGGTGATTTTGAATGCATGGAGTACATGATTAGATAGGAGAGTTAGGTTAGGGTTTCTCTCTACAGGTAGACCAGTTGCCTGCTGTGATCGTGTTGAGGGTCAGACCTGGGGCTTGGGAGATGCAGGTAGTCAGGGAAAGAAGGAGATAGATGTTGGATGTTCTAGAAGCAGAAGTAACAAAACATGAGGCCCAATCAAATAGAAAAAGAGAAGCCTGAGAAAAAAGAGACGGGAAGCCGTGCTCCACCTGACAGGGCTGGCTGGGCCAGTCTGTTTGTGTATACATCTCGGGGCCCTGGGGGCTGCTTTGGGAGATGAGGGCCCTAACTGCTTTTCTTAAGTTCCGATGCATATCTTTACACTTTGCATTTCTGCAATTAGGATGCTTCTTACCACCTATGTGTACATTTAATGTGGAAGTTTTTCTTGAAAAGCAGTAGTTAGTAAATTAGTGGTGCATACTGCAATTGATGGCCCCTTGTCATCAAATAACTGAAGTACAAAATGTATATTATTACTGTATTAGTTTTTCTTTTCAAACTACAAATTATTCCATACTCATTGCAATTAAGCCAAACAATCCAGTAAACATAAATTACATTTAAATATTAAAACCACAATAAATATCATTCATCCAATAGCTACATTGCCCAAAGTAAAGAATCACAGGGAGAATAAATCATCTGCCAGAGCTTTGGGCAGATTATGAATGTATTCATCAAATCCTTACTGAGCAGCTTTTATGAGAAAGTCACTCTTTTAAGTGCTAGAGGGATACAAAAATAAATGACAAAAGAATTCTGTCTTGGAGTAGGAGTGAGAGAGGTGAACTCATAATTTACTAAGGAGGAAAAGACAGGTACACATAATTTTAACCAGGCAAATTGTGATTCATCATGAGAGAGAACCCCAAGAGGTACTTTGGATGCTCTGGGGAGGTGATGCTCATATCTGCTTGGAGGTATCGGGCAAGGCTTCATTAATGATGCGGCATTTAAGTTGGGCTTGGCAGAATGGGCAGCTGGAGGGCAAACTATGACTACTAACAATAATGATTACTGGCAGCATTTATTGAGCAACTACTATGTGCTGAGTACAGTTATATTTTACTTGGTGATATTGATGATATATAGTATAATCGGTCCAGTTATTGTTTCATAACACTGGCAGGACCACACGGTCAAGTGCTTGCCCAGGGAGGTAGTAGCTTCTGTACTTTTCCATTGTCAAGGAGGGAGCAGTCCTAACTGGCTCCCTCTGGAAACTCAGTGTCCTGGACTTCATGGCAATTTCCCCAGGCTTCTGTGTGGGGAATGTGGCCAGCTGTCAAACTCTCTTAAGTTAAATCATTCATTTCACAACCTTTTTGCTCTAGCACCTCCCCTGGTCTCAGTTTATTAGGAAAATACAATAATTACAATGTTTGACTAAATAGAAAGTATCACTGATTCTGAATTCAGCATAATTCTTTGTCATATATTTGTGCCTAAAATTTTAATACTTGTTATTTCAGACCTTCCACTGTGTTTTGAGTAAATATCTAGACCAAAGAGGTGTTCAATAAGCACCTGCTCTTTTGCAAGAAGTTTTTTATTGTATTTATTCCATTACTATTTAAACTCCTTATACCCCTTTCCCCCGCAATCACCACACTGTTATCCATGTCCATGAGTCCTTTTTTCCTTTTTGTTCGATCCCTCCACCCTCTAACCCACCCACCGATAGCTGTCATCCTGCTCTCTATGAATCTGTCTCTATTTTGCTTGTTAGTTCAGTTTGCTCACTTGATTTCCCCATGACTGAAACCATATGGTATTTGTCTTTCTCTGACTGGATTATTTAATTTAGTGTTCTTTAGGTCCATCCATGCTATCACAAAGGGAAATTTTTCTTCTTTTTTATGGCTGAGTAGTATTCTAGTGTGTAAATGTTACATAGTTGTTTTATCCACTCATCTACTGATGGGCATTTGAGCTGCTTTCATATCTTGGAGACCATAAATAACGCTACAATAAACATAGGGGTGCTTATATTCTTTCTAATTAATGTTTGGGGTTTCTCTGGATGTATTCTCGCAAGTGGGATTGCTGGGTTAAAAGGCAAATCCATTTTTAATTTTTGAGGTTCCTCCATACTGCTTTCCACAGTGGTTTCAATAGTCTGCATTCCCACCAACAGTACAAAAGTGTTCCCTTTTTTCCACATCCTCACCAGCATTTGTTTGTAGATTTATTGATGAGAGCCATTCTGACCAGTGTGAGGTGATATTTCATGGTGGTAAACAAAGTTGGAGGAATCATGCTACCTTATACCAAACTATACTACAAGGCCATAGTAATCAAAACAGCATGGCACTGGCATAAAAACAGACACATAGATCAATGTAATGGAATAGAGAACCCAGAAAAAAAACTCACACCTTTATAATCAAGTAATATTCGATAGAGAAAGCAAGCACATATAATGGGCTAAAGGTAGTTTATTCAATTAATGGTGTTGGGAAAATTGGACAGATATGTGCAGAAAAATGAAACTAGACCACCTTTTTACACCACACACAGGAATAAATTCAAAATGGATCAAAGATTTAAATGTTAAACCTGAAACCATAAAAATCCTAGAAGAAAACATAGACAGCAAAATCTTAGACATTGTTCATAGCAATTTTCTATCAGATATATCTCCCAGGCAAGGGAAACAAAGAAAAAATTAACAAATGGGACTACATCAAACTAAAAATTTTTTGTGCATTAAAGGAGACCATCAACAAAATAAAAAGACAACCCATAATGGGCGGACATATTTGGCAATACATTGAACAAGGAGTCAATATTCAAAATTTATAATAAACTAACAAAACTCAACACCAAAACCCCAAACAATCCAATTAAAAAGTGGGCAAAGGACCTGAATAGACACTTCATCAAAGAGGACATGGAGGTGGCCAACAGACATGTGAAAAGATGCTCAATATCAGTAATAATCAGAGAAATGCAAATTAAAATCACCTGTTCTTGAGATTGACAGTACATTCCAATTTTATCAATACCTCTAAATATAAAGAAGAATGGATATTATGTGATTTTCCTTGGGATGCTGTGGCAAATTACAACAAATTTAGTATCTTAAAAACAACAGAATTTTTTTTCTCTCACAGTTCTAGAGTCTAGAAGTCTGACACTGTGGTAGCAGCAGGGCCATGCTCCCTCTGAGACTCCGGGTGGAACCCTTCTGTCCTTTTCCCAAGCTTCTCCGGGTGATCACTGATCCTTGGTGTTTCTTGGTTTGTACCTGCAAAGCTTCCAATCCCAAATCTGCCTCTGTCGTCACGCTGTGTTATTCGTGTGTATCTGTCTTCAAAATGACACTTTCCTCTTCTTATAAGGATGCCAGTCACAATCTTGGATTAGGCCCACCACAAGACCTCACCTTGATTACATCTGCAAATAGCCTATCTAAGGAAGGTCAGGCTCATAGGTACTGAGGTTTGTGACTTCAATATATTTTAGGGGAGATATAATTCAAGCCTTAACAGATAGAAACCAATAATTGGCACTGTTCCTTTTATTATTGTTAACTATCTACAGGTTGTATTACTTTATCTAGACTGTAAACTTTTTAGGGGTCTGAGGAAGGTCACTGTGACCTGGATGTGGTATGACACGAGATCAAAGGATCTACTAGAACATTTGGGACCTCAAACAGCAGGCTAAGTGAGGAGTTCAGATTTTAGTCAACGGCCAGGGAGAAATTACCTAGATCTCAGGTGGGTGTTTTGTTGTTCCAAGTATTTACACAAAATTCCAGCCCCAAACAAGTTTCCTGCTTTTTAAGAAGTTACTTTCTGAAGTCCTGAAGCCCTTCCTAATTCTGTGGGGTGGGACTGCCCAGTCACATTGAGCCACTTAAGTAAAGCTGGCCACCGAGGGTGACGCGGGATGTTAGCTGAGGGAAGTGGAGGGAGCACTGACTGCCACTTGTTTACCTTAAGTTTTGATAAAAGACTTAAATGTTGAAATGGAACTTGGTGTACGTGGTGAGGTAATAAATGACTAATGAGAAAGCATGAAGCTGTTGAGAACTGCCTTTGTAGAAACACTGGATTTCAATAGGACAAACCAATGCCCTTGATTTCCATAAAAATTAGTGGCCCATGAATGTTACTCTCCTTTAACTATACTGTTTTGTGGAGACTTCAGCAGTCCTTTCAGAGGAGAAATTTCACTCGGTTGGAAAAAAACGCTGAGGGAATATGAAA
>VMDR010034067.1:0-11170 GCA_007922815.1 Macrotus californicus
CTAGGTGAAATGGACAAATTTCTAGAAAAATAGAATCTTCCAAAACTGAATGAAGAAGATGCAGAAAGCCTGAACAGACCAATAACAGCTGAGGAAATTGAAGCAGTAATCAAACAGCTTCCAACACATAAAAGCCCTGGACCAGACGGCTTCACAGGAGAATTTTACAAAGCATTTAAGGGAGCGCTAACCCCCATCCTTCACAGATTATTCGAAAAAATTCAAGAAGATGGAAGACTCCTAAACTCTTTTTATGAAGCCAGAATCATCTTAATCCCAAAACCAGATAAAGCCATAACTAAGAAAGTAAACTTTAGGCCAATATCGCTGATGAACATAGATGCTAAAATCCTTAACAAAATATTGGCAAACTGCATCCAGCGATACATTAAAAAGATCATACACCATGATCAAGTGGGATTCATCCCAGGGATGCAAGGATGGTACAATAATTGCAAATCAATAAACGTAACACACTACATAAACAACACAAAAGACAAAAATCACATGATCATATCAATAGATGCAGAAAAAACCTTTGATAAGGTACAGCATCCATTTATGATAAAAACACTTAGTAAAATGGGAATAGAGGGAGTATTCCTCAACATAATAAAGGCTGAATATGAGAGACCTACAGCCAACATCATACTCAATGGGCTAAAACTTAGAGCTTTCCCACTAAGGTCAGGAACAAGACAAGGATGCCTGCTTTCACCACTCCTATTCAACATAGTATTGGAAGTCCTAGCCACAGCAGTCAGACAAGAAAAAGAAATAAAAGGCATCCAAATTGGAAAGGAGGAAGTAAAACTGTCATTGTTTGCAGATGACAGATAGTGTACATGGAAAATCCTATAGACTCCACCCAAAAACTACTCAACCTAATAAATGAATTTAGCAAAACAGCGGGATACAAAGTCAATATTCAGAAATCAAAGGCATTTTTGTACACCAACAATGAAACATCAGAAGCAGAAATCAGGAAAAAAATCCCATTTGATATAGCAACAAGAAAAATAAAGTCCCTAGGAATCAACCTAACCAAAGAGGTGAAAGACCTGTACTCAGAAAACTATACAACACTGAAGAGAGAAATTAAGGAAGACACAAACAAATGGAAGCATGTACCATGCTCATGGATAGGAAGAATTAACATCATCAAAATGGCCATACTACCCAAAGCGATTTATAGATTCAATGCAATCCCTATTAAAGTACCAATGACATATTTCACAGATATAGAATAAACATTTCAGAAATTTATATGGAACCATAAAAGATCCTGAATTGCTGCAGCAATTCTGAGAAAGAAGAACAAAGCAGGAGGGATCACAATACTTGATATCAAACTGTATTACAAGGCCACTGTCATCAAAACAACCTGGTACTGGCATAAGAACAGACACATAGACCAATGGAACAGAACAGAGAGCCCAGAAATAAGCCCAAATCTCTATGGTCAACTAATATTCGACAAAGGGGGAAGAAGCATAAAATGGAGTAAAAATAGCTTCTTCTACAAATGGTGTTGGGAGATCTGGACAGCTACATGCAAAAAAATGAAACTCGATCGCAACTTATATCACACACAAAAATAAATTCAAGGTGGATAAAAGACTTAAATATATGTCATAACATCATAAAAGCCCTAGAGGAAAACATTGGCAGGAGAATCTCAGATATTACACGCAGCAACATCTTCACTGATGTGTCCCCTAAAGCAGGGGACGTAAAGGAAAGAATAAACCAATGGGATCTTATCAAATTAAAAAGCTTCTGCATGGCTAAAGAAAACAGCATTAAAATGAACAGAAAACCAACTATATGGGAAAATATATTTGCCAATGATGCCTCAGACAAGGGTTTGATCTCCAAAATATATAAAGAACTCACACGACTCCACTCCAGGAAGACAAAAAGTCCAATTAAAACAATGGGCAAAAGACTTGAACAGACACTTCTCCAAGGAGGATATACAGAGGGCCCAGAGACATATGAAAGGATGCTCTGCATCACTATTCATCAGAGAGATGCTAATTAAAACCACCATGAGATACCACCTGACAGCAGTCAGAATGGCCATCATAAACAAATCGACAGACAAGTGTTGGAGAGGATGTGGAGAAAAGGAACCCTAGTGCCCTGTTAGTGGGATTGTAGTCTGGTGCAGCCACTGTGGAAAACAGTATGGAATTTCCTCAGAAAACTAAAAATGGAACTGCCTTTTGACCCAGCAATTCCACTGCTGGGATTATACCCTAAGAGCCCTGAAACACCAATCCGAAAGAACCTATGCACCTCAATGTTCATAGCAGCACAATTTACAATAGCCAAGTGCTGAAAGCAACCTAAGTGCCCATCAGTCAATGAGTGGATCAAAAAACTGTGGTACATTTACACAATGGAATTCTACTCAGCAGAGAAAAAGAAGGAGCTCCTGCACTTTGCAACACCGTGGATGGAGCTGGAGAGCATTATACTGGGTGAAGTGAGCCAGACAGTAAGGGACAAATACCATATGATCTCACCTTTAACTGGAACATAATCAACAAAAGAAAACAGCCAACAAAATACAACCAGAGACATTGAAGTTAAGAGCAATCTAACAATAACCAGAGGGGAATGGGGAGGGGATAATGGGGGGAAGGGTTTTCAGGAACCACTATAAAGTACGCATGGACATAACCAAGGAGGAGGGTGGGAGCAAGGGAAGGAGGTGGGATTGGCTGGGGTGGGGGGCAGTGATTGGGGGGGAAATGCAGACAACTGTAATTGAACAACAATAAAGTAATAAAATCTTAAAAAAATATATGGGACTTAGCTTTTCTGGGTCTCATATTCTTATCTAGATAATGTGAACAATTAATACTATATAGCATTATATTGAGAACTGTGATGGTTAATTTTATGTGCCAACTTGCCTAGGCTGTGGTGCCCAGTTGTTTTATCAAACATGTCTAGAAATTGTTGTGAAAGTATATTTTAGATGTGATTAACACTTAAATCAGTAGATTTTGAATAAAGTAGATTCTCTTCCATAACACAGGTGAACCTCATGGAATAGTTGAAGGTCTTAAGAATGAAGACAGGTTTCCCAAAGAAGAAGCAATTCTACCTCAAGACTGCAACACAGAAACCAGCCCTGAGTTTGCAATCTGCCTGGCCTGCTCTGTGGATTTTGGACTATAGATTATTATAACATCAGCTCTTACCTGAACTTCTAGCCTGCTGTCTTGCCCTGTATATTTCAGACTTGCCAGCCTTTACAATTGCTTGGGCAAATTCCTTAGTGTTTGTCTGTCTCTCTCTGCACACATATCTATCTATCTATTTAACTTAGTTTATGTATGTGTACATGCATATATATTATATATCCTATTGATTCAGTTTCTCCAGATAACTCTAATATAGGAACAAATAAGATAAAATATATGATAGCACTTTGCAAGCTATAAATTACTAAAGATGTTAATTATTAAGTTATTTGAGAACTTCCCAACTCATACATCTATTCCTGTTGGGCTATAAGAAGAATCCAGTTCCTTATTCTGTGTGACCCGAACGCTTAGATGGTGGTTGTTTCAACATCCTACATTCATGTGCATGGTGTCATTAGGAGGGCCATAAGGACAGATGGTTCTCTTACTTGGTGCATACTTGGTGCAAATAAATCGAGAAGAATCCAAGTTGGACTTTTCTTAACAGCTGCCTACCTTCTAAGATGCTGTCTCTTCTACTTATCTGAGCTGAAGTGAACTCAGGAAGGTGAGCAAAAGGAAAATAAAGATTAACACATATTACTTTCTAAAGCTGTACATAAAAGGTTAACTTATGTTAATTATATGCCATCTGGATCCATCCCCAGTGGAGTGTGGGGAATCAGTAACTGATTCTGATTTTGAGACCCTTGTAAAGATTCTGTTTTAGTTCCATGTGTTTTTCATCTAGTTTCATCATTCTATTCCTTATTGATCACTCTTGGTGGTTGAATTGGCTTGAATTTCCCCTCCAGCCAGGCTGGGACCCTTGCTGCTTCCTGGGCATGTTGCCCTTCATTCCCCTTCACCTCACCAGTCACTGCCTCCCCCACCACCCTCCATCTGCCCGCATCCTGCCACTGCCCATCCAGCCCTCCCTGGGCTTCCAGATCCCAAGGTGGCCTGTCCCCTCTGGATGCTCGTGGCCTTTATTTCCTGGGTTGACCAAATGCACAGAAGGTGTCACCGACAGTTCTTGCAGTTATTGGAACTCACACGGGCTCCCTTGGCAGTCTTGCCTGTGCTCAGTTGCCTCTTTGCAGGACTGCCAGATTTAGGAAGTAAAAATACAGATGCGCAGTTATATTTGAATCAATTTCTTTTACAGGACCAGCCTATAGTAAAAAAGGATTTGCTGTTCATAGGAAATTCACCAGGCATTCTGTACTTGATCTGGCAACGTTACCTCCATGACATGTTGAGCCAGGGGACAATCCCTGATCCAGGCTAGCCCAGGCAGATTCTCCTCCTCCTGGAAATCTGCAGTTTGATCTCAGAGACCTGGAGATTTGGAGTTGCTGGGATGGGTGCACATTAATGGCATTCATTCTATATTACATTTTTTTGCTGAGTATGCTTTGGAACCTGCCATTAATCAAACTAGAGAAGGAAGTGATATTTCCATGTATAGATCTGGGTAGACTCAGGTTTGTTCAATAAAATGTGAAGCCCTCCAAAAGATTTAGTAATGTGGGTTATCTATTTAAAATTACTTACATGCATGTACAGATACCCACATATAAGAACATACACAAAGACACTCACTTATCAGTGTTTCATGTTGCCAGAAGTAAAGCATCACAGAAAAATAATAAAATACGTGATTAAAATATACACTTAAGAATGTTGCATATTTCATTTAATGTTTATTTATAAGTGTAATTTGTTAAAATACTTTGTATGAATATGAATACACATCTTAGATTTGTTCAGACCTAGAACAAAAGAAGCTTCCCTTCTTTTTTCAGTTCTTATCAATTTTCTAGTTCTTAAAATGATAATTCATGAGAACTTCAGGGAAAAAAAGGTTTTGAAAACTTAATGTTTTGAACGTAGAGTATTTGGTTTTATCCAGATTCCATAACAGTCTTCCTTTTCTTCTTGGAAAAATGTTTCCTTTGCTCTAAGAAGAATTCAAACCATACATCTTTTTGAGAGGGAGACCTTAAAGGATGGGTAGAGGTTTCCAAACAGAAAAGGGGATTAAGGCTGAGAGGACAGATGCCCAAGGGCTTCAAAGCCCAAAATATGGTTTGCTCAGAAAGTTCCAAGTAATTTTGCATGACTGGGCCATCCATAAGGAGGCATGGCATGGAGGAGTCCATGGTGATTCCAGGGTTAATTCCAGAGAGTACCAAGAGAGAGAAAAGAATGTGAATGATGACGCCATCATTTGTGCAGTGCACAACTTTCTCATCCTTGCAAAAGCCCTGGTTTCAAGGAGTTGAGTAGTTGAGTGATTGGATGCAGGTGGAGGCATGCAGGTAGAGGCACAAATGTGAGTGTGGTTGGGGCCCTTCTGGGAAATTAAGCAATGGAAAAATTCTGAAGAATACTCAATGCATTGATAATGAAGAGTTTGGTGGACTTTGTTCCAAAGACCAGTTTTCCCAAAATGTGGTCCTCAGACTCACAGCATCAGTTTATGTGGTAACTTGATAGCAATGTAAATTCTCAGGCCCTGCTCTGACCTACTAAGTCAGCAACCCTGAGGAAGGTCCAGCAATCTGTGTTCTAACAAGTCCTCCAGGTGACTCGGATGCTTGCTAAAACTCGAGGAATAAAAGCCACTGACAGATTTTAAGCAAGGGAATGGCCACTCAGATCTGCATTTTGGAAAGGTCACTAACCGCAACATATGTGACTGACTGGGGGAGGGGTGCAATGGAAGATAAGGGATGCTACTACTGCAATGGCAGTAAAAAAGAGAATAGGTTATAAAAATATTCATGACGTGGAATCTCAACCTTACTCACTATGGAGATGGAGAGTCCAGGAGTTTCTCATGTTTGTGACTAAGTTTACCAAGGAGATTAAGTAGTTCTCACCTATCTCCATTACTGTCTCATTCAGAGAGAAAACTCAAAATGATCCTTGACTTGCATCATCATTTACTCCTGAGAGTAATATTTCCTCATATTACAGATATTCTAATAAGAACTTTAGATTTTGAAATAGAAATAGAGATGTTTCTGCCCTGGCTGGTGTGGCTCAGTGGATTTAGTGCTGACCTGAGAACCAAAGGGTTGCTGGCTCAATTCCCAGTCAGGGCACATGCCAGAGTTGCGGGCCAGGTCCCCAGTAGGGGGCTCGTGAAAGGCTACCACACATTGATGTTTTTCTCCCTCTCTTTCTCCTTCCCTTCCCTTCTCTCTAAAGATAAATAAATAAAATCTTTAAAAAAATAGTCTTTAAAAAAAAAGAAATAGAGATATTTCTGTCTTGGAGTGAAACAACAGTCTATTATCCATGAAAACATTATGACACACACGCTCTATTATTTGCCAGAACTAGTCTTTTTTATAAAACTTTACCTTAAGTGTATATTCAGAAATCACATGGGCCAAAGACAAGTTTAACAGCCCATTTATACTAGCTGCTCCCTGAAAGCATGCTTATTTGTTGAATGATTTCTCCAACCCACTCCAACTTCCAATTTCTGCAAGAAAGTCTTCTAAATTTCCTGAATTAAAGTGCCATTAAAAACTGGCTTTGTTCCTTGGACACTTAGTTGGACTCATCAGCTCATCAGTCACCATTAACAGAGAATTGCCAGAATTTATTTCCACTATTATCCCTATATCTAAAAACTGTGTCTCAGCAGCTTCAAAGAAAGAAAAAAACAAAAGCCCTAATGCAATCATTATTTTTCCTTTTAATGAATCTCTGCAGTAAACCTCTTCAGAAAAGTATTTTTGAGGTCAACGTCATTAAGACCACATTACAGAAATGCCAGCAAACAGAAGACCTGCAAGGGGCTTGCTGAAATGCAGCATCTCTGCTGAAGGAAACATTTGATGGAAGCCAAGCCCAGTGGCCACGGAAGACAACTTGTGATTCACTTTACATTTGCTTGTAGCAGCGGGCTGCTGTGCGGTCCCAGGGCCAGCAAGCAGCCGCAGCTCACCGAGGGCTTCTGTCACACGGATGACAGGTGTTCTTTGTGGTAGGAAGCCAAGCATCACAAACAAGGGCCTTTAATGGAGTCCAGTTTGGCTCCTTTTGACAGCTGCAGTTGGGGACCATGATTTCAACAGGCTCCAGTATTTCTGTACTTAGTAGGGACTGAGGAAGTGTTTACTAGACAGAGAGGTCTTGCTTTTTACAGAAAAATTGTCCCCATTTTTTACAATCACACAGACATATCCCATTATCTGTATAGAGTCACTTCTATCATGAAGGCTACTTAATTAAGGCCTTGTCAATCAGAGTGTGGTCCTCAAACCAGCAGCAGCACCTGGGAGCTGATTGTAAATGCAGCACCCCAGGCCTACCTCAGACCTGCTGAATCAGAGCCTGTTTTCACAAGAGTCCTGAGGGATTCATAGACACATTTAAGTTGGAGAAGCTCTGTCCTTAGACACAAATGCATTTAGAGGCTCTTCCCTAAATTTTTAACCTGTGGATCTCAGTTCTCGAAATGGGGTGGGTTGTTAGGCCTTGTGGGGGGTTTTCGACACTATTCAGCAGTTAGCTGAAAAAGACCTCACAGGTGATGCTGGTGTCTAATACCATGCAGACCTCTCTCTCAGCCTGGGGTTGACAGCTATTGCTTCAAACACTGCACATGAAACAGTTCAGCTTGGCAGTAGGATGAGGAGTCAGAAGACCTGACCTTCTTCCTGGGTCTATGTTATGAGATCAACTGCATGCCCTGAGTGAAGACACGGAGTCAAGGTTTCTTCATGTATGGCTGGGGCTAGTCATGACAATTTTATTTACATGAATAGGTTGTAGTGATGAAGTTGTTAATGCATGTGAAAGTGTTTTGTAAGTTATATGATTCTATATAAATGCCAATATTTTCATATGAATTACAGGGTTTGGGGCAGAATTATTAACTAGTATATAATTTTACAGGTTGAAGAACTTTATTCTTATAACTTCCTGTTGGAAGTTAGTGCATTCTTTCCTTCTAAATGTCCATTAAGCCCATTTCTGTGGATGCTGGTAACTAATCTACAAGTTACAGTACTAGATTAATGCCTAATTCCTTTTGGAAAGTCAGCATTCTGAACTGACTAGTGCTCCTCCAAAATTCATGTACATCCTGAACCTCAGAATGTGACCTTATTTGGAAATAAGTCTTTGCAGATGTAATTAATTAAGATAAGGTCATATCTGATTAAGGTGGCTGCTAATCTGGTGTCTGTAAAAGAAGGCCATGAGAAGCTCAGAGACATGCACAGAGGGAAGATGCAACAATGGAGGCAGAGACCAATAGGGGTGGTGGTGCTAGTAGCCAAGCAATTCCAGGAATTGACAGTAAGCACCAGAAACTAGGGAGGGGCAAAGAAGAATTCTGCCTTAGAGCCTTCGGAGGGAGCGTGGCCCTGCTGACACCTTGGTGGCCTCCAGAATTGCAAGAGAATAAATTTCTGTTGTTGTAAGCCACACAGTTTGTGGTATTTTGTTACCAAAGTCCTAGGAAACTAATTCAGTCAGGTTGTATAATTTGACACATGGTCCAGTCTTTCATGAGGGGTGGAGCTAAGAACGCTCAGAGCCAATGCATACATGCTCGTCAAAAGTAAATGTAATGTGATTTGAAAAAGAGATGGAAGTCATAAAGGTTTTGAACCCTAGTGAGCAGGAAAACCAGTTTAAATTGGGAGAAACTAAATTCTATTTACTGTTGAAAGTAAGTAGTTATGATTTGTTAAGTAGGTAATTAATACCTGCATTCTAAATGGCAGCCCAATACAAGTTAGAATATGTGGTCCACAAGCTGTAAAAGTCACTTATACCAGAGGGAAATAGGAGAAAGATAAATAAGGAAATACTACAAAATAACAGATAAAAATGGTAAAGTTAGCAACAAGAAAGTTCCTGATGTTGGCAAATTTAAAAACACTTTCTCTGGTGGTGGAATACAAATTAAAAGTGTTGGGAAATTCTTTTGCTGTTGTCTATGTGAATGAATTATTAAACACAAGCAGTGAGTGTACTGTGTATCCCAGTCTCTGTTACTCAAGCCTCTAGTGCGCAGGTCCTACCTAACCTTGGTGGCAGCTATCTATGAAGAGCTCCTTAGAATAGTCTTTTTCCTTTTAACTTTTACTTTTCCATTACAGTTGACATTCAGTATCATTCTGTATTAGTTTCAGGTGTATAGCATAGTGGTTAGACAATATGTACTTTACAAAGTGTTCCCCCCGATATTTCCAGTACCAATGTGGTACCATACATCGTTATTACAGTATTATTGACTATATTCCCTATGGGGTACTTTAAATCCCCATGACTATTTTGTAACTATAAATTTGTACTTTTTAATCCCTTCAATTTTTTTTTCACCCAGTCCTCTAACACCCCTTCCTTCTAGCAAACAACCATCAATCTGTTCTATCTGTGAGATAGAACAGCACTTTTCAAACTGTGAGTAGCAATACCTTTGTGGGTCATAAATCAATTCTGAGAGTCATCATCAGTACTTAAAAAAAGTGAAAAAGAATAAGTGAGAATAGAACAAAAAATATCAGGAAGGGTAAATAATGTTTTGTAAAAAGTTTCTTGATTATATGTACACACTGGACCATAACTCCTAAGCCCATTTAATAATAACAAGAATGGTTATCAGTAAATTGTAAGTACTTTGATGATCCATACAATGACAACTTGATCCTAATGTTTCCCAAGCTAACCTTTGGGTAATTTCCATAAATGGAAGAGAAGATAGGCTACCTTCCATATCCCCCCAAAGCATAGAACTCTTAGTCTTTCAACATTACTCTGACTTAGGACTTTGATGAGTTATCTGCCTATATATAGCTTCTGTTTATATTCACATTGATACTTTCTCAGTTCTGATATTTAGATTTCTGACCTATTATTTACTATGTTTTGCACTGCTGTTGTTATTTGGGTTTTGAATGGATTCATGATATTTCCTATGATGTAAGCTAGGATGATAAAGTTTCATTAATTACTAGCAAATCTATTTAGCAAATCTTTGTTTTAAGTTTATAAACATTTGCTATAAGAAAATGCCATATGCTAAATTGTGCCATTATTACTGCCATTGTGGGACATTTCTGAATTAAATATTAATTTCTGAATTAAAATATTAAATTTTTATAGAAGTAATTGTTAGAGAAATGTGAATTAAAACCACAGTGAGATATCACCTCACACCTGTCAGAATGGCTACCATAAAAAAATCAACAAATAACAACTGCTGGCGAGGATCCGGGAAAGGCGCGGCTGGCCGGGAGAGGTGGCGGCTGCGGACCGGGCGTCCCACTCCCTCGTGAGGATAAACGGGGAGGAATGGCTCGTTCCGGCGCGGGGAGGTGAAGCCTCAAAGCCTCTGATTGAAAACTCCTGTGGGGGTTGAGGCGGCGGCAGCGGGAAAAACTCCCGGCCTCACTGGAGAGCTCATTGGAGAGACCCACAGGGTCCTGGAGCATACACAGCCCTCCCACCGGGGATCGGCACAGAGCCAGCACCAGAGGGGCCCCATTGAACTGTGAGTAGTGCGGAAAGTGACTGGTAACCGGCAGGGAGCGGAGCGGCCGCCATTGTTCCCTCTAGGTCCCCTCCCCCACAAACAGCGTCACAACGCAGCGACGTGGCCGCCCTGCCCTGGTGAACACCTAAGGCTACGCCCCTTACTACGTAACAGGCGCGCCAAGACAACAAAAATGGCCCAAATGAGAGAACAGATCAAAGCTCCAAAAAAAATACAACTAAGCGACGAAGAGATAGCCAGCCTATCAGATGCACAGTTCAAAACACTGGTAATCAGGATGCTCACAGACTTGGTGGAATTTGGTCGCAAATTAGACGAACAAATGAAGGATACAATAAGGGAAATGAAGAAAAATGTACAGGGAACCAACAGTGATGGGAAGAAAAACAGGACTCAAATCAATGGTGTGGACCAGAAGAAAGAAAGAAACATTCAACCA
>VMDR010034068.1:0-11173 GCA_007922815.1 Macrotus californicus
GTTTCAAAGGAAATACATTTAGACTTTGTGTACCCAGGCCCTTTCAGCACTGATTATGAGGGTAACATCAAATTTCTGTGAGATTAAGCTAGTATATGCTTCACATGATAGATATTATTTTAGAAGATATAAATAGTGTTAACACATTTGTTTTACTTTTCCTTTGGCACTCAATAAATTTTAAAAATATTGTACACTTTCATTAATACAAATGGAATTGCTTCTCAAAATATTGTTATAATACCAGTCCTAATAATTTTAAGGTAGAAAAACTTTCATATGGCATCTGTTTAAATGAGCAAAATTCATTTTACAAATCAAATATGTATGTACATTGTAAACACTTTTTGTAAACTATATATTTGTAAAAGCTTAGTATTTATAAATATAAGCATAGAGAAAAAGCATTAAAGAGATATAATAAGAATGTTAACCCCATTCATCTCTGGGTGGCAGAATTTGGGTGACTTTAATTTTCTTCTTTTTTTTTTTTTTAATATTTTATTTATTTATTTTTAGAGAGGGGGAGGGAAGGAGAAAGAGAGGGAGACAAACATCAATGTGTGGTTGCCTCTCACACCCTCTTTGCTGGGAACCTGGCCTGCAACCCAGGCATGTGCTCTGACTGGGAATCGAACCACAACTCTTTGGTTCGCAGGCCCATGCTCAATTCATTGAGCTGTATCAGCCATGGCTAATTTTCTTCTTTTTATTTGTCCATAGGTTTGAATAACTTGTATCATCTTTCCAAGAAGAAAAATGATATTATTATTGTTTTACTTAAAGTTATTTAGGGGTGGGAGCAAGTGATGTCTGTATATCATTCCTAAAGCACATTAGCAAGGTGATCATCCAGCACCCCAAGTTCCCTCATAGTTCCCCTTTAATGACCTACATGATGACAGTAAAGTTTGGACAGTTTAAGAAAGAGTGCAGTGTGGTTTGGAAACAATTCCCAACTTTGCCTCCTTAGCAGCTATATGATTTTGGACCAATTTTTACACTTTTGAGTCTCTGGTTCCTCATCTTCAAAATGGAGACTAGATTGTTGTGACCATAAAATGAAATTGCTGACACATAGTAAAGTGCCTGGAACAAAATAGGTGCTCAATAATTATTATGTCCTAATTAGCTCACCCCATTCCTAAATTAATTTGTCCTAGTTGCATAGATGCTCATTCTCTTCCCCGCAGTAGTTTCCTGCAAGCCTGGTTTCAGTCCCATAAAAGTGTTGGAAGAATAAGGAAGTGCACAGTCTCTCTTTTCCCATGTTCCCTAGTTAGGAGTAGAGAAAGGGAGCAAAAGAAAGACTTTCTGAGGATCTACTATGAGGCACCATGTTATTTCTGTTACTTTGCTTAAGGCTCCATATTTCCCCACACATTTTAACATCTATGAAGTCTCAAATTTCTACCTTATTATTAATACATTTGCCTCTTTTTAAAATTATATTTTAGTGATTATGCTATTACAATTGTCCTGACTTTTACGACTTTGCTCCCCTCCACCTAGCACCCCCCAATCCCTCAGGCAACCCCCCCCTATTATTGATCATGTCAATGGAACATGTGTATAAGTTCTTTGGCTACTCCATTTCCTATAATTTACATCCCCATGGCTATTCTGTGACTACCTATTTATACTTCTTAATCCTCTCACCTCTTCACCCATTCCTCCATATCCCCCTCCCATCTGGCAACCATCAAAACACTCCCTGTATCCATGATTCTGTCTCTGTTCTTATTTGCTTAGTTTGTTTCTTAGATTCAATCAATGGATATGTATTTATTGCCATTTTATTGTTCATAGTTTTGATCTTCTTAGTTTTCTTAAATAAGTCCCTATAACATTTCATATAATAATGGTTTGGTGATGATGAACTCCAGTTTTTTTCTTGTCTGGGAAGCTCTTTATCTGCTCTTCAATTCTAAATGATAGCTTTGCTGGGTAGAGCAATCTTGGCTGTAGGTCCTTGCTTTCATGACTTCAAATATTTTTTGCCAATCCCTTCTAGCCTGCAAAGTTTCTTTTGAGAAATAAACTGACAGTCTTATAGGAACTCCCCTATAGGTAACTAACTTCTTTTCTCTTGCTGTTTTTAAGATTGTCTCTTTCTCTTTAACCTTTGGCATTTTAATTATGATGTGTGTAGGATTGGGCCTCTTTGCATCTATCTTGTTTGGGATTCTCTGTGCTTCCTGGACTTGCATGCCTATTTCCTTCACCAATTTAGGGAAGTTTCATTATTTTTTCAAATACATTTCCAATTTCTTGCTCTTTCTCTTCTCCTTCTGACACCCCTACGATGCAAATGGACTTCTTGAAGTTATCCCAGGTATACTATCCTCACTTTTTTGGATTCTTTTTTCTTCTTGTTCTGATTAGTTGTTTTTTGCTTCTTGATGTTCAAAATCATTGATTTCATTCTGTTTCATCCACTCTATTGTTGATTCCCTGTAAATTGTTCTTTATTTCAATTAGTGTATCCTTCATTTCTGACAAGATCTTTCTTATGCCGTTGAGGGCCTCACTAAGTTCCTTGAGCATCCTTATAAGCAGTGTTTTGAACTCAGCATCTGACACATTGTTTACCTCCATTCCATTTAGCTCTTTTTCTGGAGTTTTGATCTGTCCTTTCATTTGGGCCATGTGTCTTTGTCTCTTTGTTTTGGCAGCCTCCCTGTGTTTGTTTATTTACTTATTAATTAGAGCTGCTTTGACTCCATGTCTTGGTAGTGTGGCCTGATGTAGTAGGTGTCCTGTAGGGTCCAGTGGCAGCCTCCCCAGTCACCAAAGCTGGTACTCAAGGTATGCCCTTTGTGTGGGCTGAGTACACCCTACTCCTGTAGTTGAGCCTTGATTTGTGTTGGAAGATCAATGGTAGGGATTTACCCAGGCCAGTCAGCTACAAGGACTGGCTGTGACCACTGACCACAATCCTCTGCCCTCTGTGGAGGATCAGCTGTGCAGAAGCAGGGTGATGGCGCTCTGACAAAGTCTGTAGCTGCCCACTGCATACGTAGGCTCTGGGGTTTCCTGAGTGATGCAGGGCAAGATCAGCACCCACCTATGTTTTGCCTGGGGTCACCCTGCCTGACCTATAAAGCAATCTGAGGTGGCTGCTACTTGTGCTCGGCTTGGAGGTTCCCAGGTGAAGCCAAGCTGTGAATCTAGGCCAGCTGCTGCTAGTGCTCAGTCTGGGGCTCACTGAGATCAGCTGTTGCTTATTTGATAGGATTTAGGAAGATGTGAAGTATGAGCCGAGATCAGCCATTCATATGGAAAAGCAGCTTGGGTGGGGACACAAGATAGGTGGGGTGGAGTCTCAGGGGTTCTCCAGGGCAGGACAAACAGTGTTAGCCAGGTTAATGGAGTCTCAGATATGGTACCAGCTTGCTGGCTGTGTGGCTCTGTGGGGCTCTGTGGGGGGTAGGGTTCAAGAAAGGAACAATGGCTTCTGCTCACCTTGATGCCAGGCACCTCAGTTTCTCCCTGTATGCCACTGGTGCCTTTCAAGCTGCTACACTGGTGCTGGAACTCAGAGGGAGTGAGTCTGAGTAGATAAGTCTGTGTGTGGGTTAAGAGGAACAGCTTGGGGCTCCAATAGTTTCTTCCACTGACTCAATAACCTCTTGTTTTTGCAGCCAGAAGTTGTGGGGACTTATCTTCCTGGCACTGGAACCCTGGGCTGGGAGGCCTGGTGTGGGGCTGGGACTCCTCACTCCTGAGACATCCCTCCCAAATTTTTATCCACCACACGTGGATGTGGGACCAGCCCATTACATACCTGAGCCCCTCCTACCAGTCTGGATGGATGTGGTATCTTTAATTCCGTAGTTGTCACACTTCCATTCAACTCAATATCTGAAGGTTCTGAGTCATGGTCGTTCTATATCTTAGTTGTAATTTTGATGTGGTTGAGGGAGGAGGTGAGCCATGTCTGCCTGTGCCATCTTCTTGACTGGAGGACCTGCATCTGCTTCTTGAGAACCATCTCATATTATGTCGTCATTCACTCTGAAACAGCTTCATTTTTTGCTGTTTTTATCTTCACAGACTCCTGGTTGTGACATAAAAGTTGGGTTGGTTATGTCATTACCACAGGTCACATGTTCAGAACTTCATTTCATAGCATTTGGGATCCTAGAAATGTAAATTATATTTTTCTATCACTTTATCTACATGTCAAAACATCTTCAGTCTTTATTTTTTGCTTTAATTGCTTTGTAATCAGTCTTTCCCATAGACGGTAAGCATATCTTACTTAAATGAGCCTTATTCAACGTGGAAAAAATTAAACCAAAAGACAATAAAATGGAGATGTCCTAATATCAAGCCCCAGTTTTGAAAATTTGACTAGATTTACCCTTCTAAAAAGAACTGAATCTCATTGAATTTATAATGCAGAACAGCATTCCAGTACAAGCACGTTTCTGGGTCTATGACTTGTTCTCTTGATAACTTTGCCTCAGTATTTCAGGCAGAGATAGTTTAGCAACTGCACAGAGGCCTACAAGACTTGGAGGCGGGGCCTCCCCTTCTTATGATCTATTGCAGTTGGATTGCACATGGATTGCACAACAAAGATTTTTATTTTCCCACTTTTTGTCTTTATTATGTGCCAATTAAGCATCTTTTTTCCTCACTCCCTTAAAACCTCACCCTTTCTCATCTTTTAAGTTTTGCTTCCCAGACATAAAAACTCAGAGAAAATTGTTCATTGTAACCCTCAAAGCTCCAAATAAATATGATATAATAAACATGACCTGCATCTTTTCCGCTGAATGCTTTCCCAGCAATTTATCTATTAAAGCTTAGGTTTTCTACAAACACATTTCTGAGAAAATGTCCCCAGATGGCATGTGATCTTTCCATTTTAGACAGGCTGCCTTGATCAGGTGTCACCCAACTGACCTGCTTTTCTCCACCTTTATTCTCAGCACAATGTTGTCTCAACAGACTATCCACTAAGTCCTGGTTTTTCTTCACTGAATTCTATTCTCAGCCCTATCCCTACACCACACCTGCCACATGCACTGGTTGCTAACATGTCTTGTTGTTCCCTCATGATTCTCACACGGCCTCTGAATGACCTTGAATTGAAACTCCAGAATCATTTTCTCAGTGTTCTTCTTCGATACTTTGGCTGTATGGAACTTGGCTTTGGGCTTGTCATCACCTCAATTCCTTTTTTACTTTCTAGCTGGCTGGGAACCAACTCTGTGCACCCTACCCCATTTGCCCTCTCAACTACCTACCTATTCAGGTAGGTCATCTTTGTTCATATTTCTTTCACTACTTAAAGGAGTAAATCCACCCTATACAGTGAAGATGAATAACAGAGGAAAAAATCAATGAGGCTCCAGGATGTTCTTAGATCATAGAGCAGAGAGCAGAAGGGCACCTTGATGCCACCCAGCCCAATTCTGCCATTTTACATATGACAGAGCTGGGACCATAGAGTCTAAAGTCACAGACTATTCAAATGAACCAGTGTTTCCAAGTGTTTGAAATCATTGATTTTAGAATCATATAGATCTGAGTTCAAATCCCAAAATATGTGACCTTGTACAATTAATTTAACCCTTCTTATATTATAACCCATAATACCTTTACTATTAAAATGGAAATGATAACACCTATTTTATTGCATTATTGAGTTGGATATATGGTCACTATTAATTATTAACTAGAATCGAACTCTTTCAATCTACAGTCTAATGCTCTTTACATGACAGTGCTGTTGTTATTATTCTAGTGCCAATCCTCGTGGATTCCATTTTCAACCTTTACTAAATGGTGGTGTTTCTTTGAACAGCTTAATTTATAAAATGGTGCTTCAGTTGATGAATCCATAATATAAAGCTAATAATAATAGCATACAGGTAGTTATGAGGATTAAATAGATAATTCTTGTAAGTATAACATTTCATACAGTGTCTGGTATGTAGGTAAAATATTGAATAGTTCTACATAGTCCCAAATACTCAAAACAAAATGCATGAATGATCAGGATAATTTCCTGCCACATACCCTCAGAAACAGATCCTGGGTTATATCTTGGTTCTTTTTCACTCGCAGTGCCCATATTCATTCATTCAAGCTACACTTTAAACAACAGGGGGCATTAGAGCATGTGGAGGTAGAAGGAAAAATGTTTTCTTTTGTTTATTATTGTTTAACCCTTTTATCTCCCTCCTCCCTGCACCCCACCACCCTCCAGAATTGCCCCCCCAAATTAGTTCATGTCCATGGGTCATATATATAAGTTCTTTGGCTTCTCCATTTCCTATACTATTCTTAACCTTCCCCTATTTTGTACCTACCAATTATGTTTCTTATTCCCTGTACCTTTCTTTCCCCACCATTCTCCCCCTTCCCCTGCCCACTGATAACCCTCCACGTGATCTCCATTTCTGTGATTCTGTTCCTGTTCTACTTGTTTGCTTAGTTTTTTTTAGGTTCAGTTGTTGATAGTTGTGAGTTTATTTTACTGTTCTTATTTTTGATCATCTTCTATTTCTCAGATTAAGTCCCTTTAACATTTCATATAATAAGAGCTTGGTGATGATGAACTCCTTTAACGTGACCTTATCTAGGAAGCACTTTATCTGTGCTTCCATTTTAAATGATAGCTTTGCTGGATAGAGTAATCTTGGATATAGGCCCTTGCCTTTCATGACTTCAAATTCTTCTTTCCAGTCCCTTCTTGCCTGTAAGGTTTCTTTTGAGAAATCAGCTGAGAGTCTAATGGGAACTCCTTTGTAGGTAACTGTCTCCTTTCCTCTTGCTGCTTTTAAGATTTTCTCCTTATCTTTACTCTTGGGTAACTTAATGATGATGTATCTTGGCGTGTTTCTCCTTCAGTCCAATTTCTTTGGGACTCTGTGAGCTTCCTGGACTTTCTGGAAGTCTATTTCTTTCACCAGATTGGGGAAGTTTTCCTTTATTATTTGTTCAAATAAGTTTTCAATTTCTTGCTCTTGTTCTTCTCCTTCTGGCACCCCTATGATTGGGATGTTGGAATGTTTAAAGTTGTCCCAGAGCTTTCTCAGCCTCTCCTCATTTTTTTGAATTCTTGTTTCTTCATTCTGTTCCAGTTGGATGTTTATTTCTTCATTTTGTTTCAAATCCTTGGTTTGAGTCCCAGTTTCCTTCCCTTCACTTTTGGTTCCCTGTATATTTTCATTTATTTCACTTTGTATAGCCTTCATTTCTTCCTTCATTTTGCGACCGAGCTTAATCATTTCTGTGAGCATACTGATTACCAGTGTTTTGAACTCTGCATCTGATAGGTTAGCTATCTCCTCATCACTTAGTTCTTTTTCTGGAGTTTTGATCTATTCTTTCATTTGGGCCATATTTCTTTGTCTTGGTGCACCTGTTATGCTGTAAGGGTTAGAGCCTTAGGTATTCACCAGGGCAGGGCAACCCTCTTTGCTGCATTGTGGCACTGTATGTGGGGAGGGGTCAGAGAGAGAACAATGCCACTTGCTGGCTCTGCTCCAGCCCCACTTTCTGTCACTTCCCTCACTTCCCACAAATGGATTGTGCCCTTTCAGATGCTGATTCACAGGTGGGTGCGTTTGTGTATGTTCTAGGACCCTGTGGGTCTCTCCCATGGACCCTCCTGTGAGACTGAGAGTTTCTCCCACTGCCACAACTCCTGCAGATTTTTACATCCAGAGGTTTTGAGTCTTTAGTTTCCCATGCTGTAACCCTGGGTTCTGCAGTCTGTCTTGCTTCCCAATTGTTCTTCCCAGCTTATTGGCCCACAAATGTACAACTGACTGGTCCACCAGCCACCTCCTTGGCTGTGCATCCTCTCTGCCCTAGCTGCCCATCTCTGCCCCACCTACCAGTCTGGATGAATGCTTCTTTAACTCCTTGGTTGTCAGACTTCCGTGAAGTTTGAATTTCTGGAAGTTCTGTTGTTTTTTGTTTTTAAATTTGTTATTGTCCTTCTTTTGGTTGTGCAAGGAAGTGAAGCATTTCTACCTATGCCTCCATCTTGGCCAGAACTCCTGAGCTGCTTTCTCCAAATCCTTGGCATATCATGAGCCGATACACCAAAAAGATGTTTTCTGACAAAGCAACAACTATGAGCAAAGGAAAGAAAGGGTTAATTGTATGGTAAATCTCTTAAAGACTAATTAATTCTATTTGGTTTCAAAGGATTCAAATTGGTCTCCCCACCTATAATCTCATGCCCTCCTATCCATCATCATTTTTGCTGCCAGAAATAAAATACGAAACTGAACAATACAATCCTTCCAATTTTACTGCTCCCCATCAATTTCAGAATAAAACCCAAACTCCTTAGCATAACTTTCCAGTCCTGTCATTATTTCTTCCTGGTGGCCTTGCCAGCCTCAATTCCTCTACTCTGCCAATTGCCTTCCTGGATCATTTGCACTTGTCTGAATTATCTAACTCAACTTCAGCCCTTTGCATGGGCTATTTCTTTGACCAAAACATTATACTTGGCCTTTAAGACTCAGTTCAGAGCTTGCCTATATGAAGTCTTCTGTGAAACCTGTGCTCTCACCCCACCATTGCTGCCCTAGAGCAGAGTTCCTCCTTGGAGGTCCCATGGCAGCCAATATTTTCTTCAACGGCTGGTAACATGTGAGATTCCATGTTTGTATTTCTCTCCCTTTAGAATGCACATTCCCTGACCACAGAGGCTGGGCTTGAACAGGGCCCACTATGTGTCATGCACAGTTGTAGGAACTGGGAATATAAAGAACAAGAGAGATAAAGTCCCTGATGTCTTGAAGCTTAAGGTCCAGTAGGGATAAATCAGACAATTCGCAAATAGATAAATGCATAAGTAAATATTTTCAGATCATGACAAGTGCTATAAAGATAATAAAATGACACAAAATGCTAAAGAGTAGTAAGGAAGGGGAAGAGCAACATAAATGTGGTCTAATCATGGCACTTAAGCAAAAAACTGATGAGCCAGCCAGTCATGCCCAGGAATGTCAAGGGCAAGACTATTCCAAGTTAAAGGAAAAATAAGAGCTCATAAGTGTTTGTTGAAGGCAGGAAGGGATTGGTTAGGACCTACTTTAGGGATGACAAGGGGACTCAAACTCCACCCATAAAGAAACCAGGATTATACTGACTTTTCAGTCCAGGAATATAAGACAGAGAAAAGCACCGAAAGTATTAGGTACACTTTAGACTTGGGACCTTTGGGGAGTGGGAGTAGGGAGTGGTCAGGAGCTAGGCTAAACTGGTGACCTTAGGGTGAAGCAGGTTTCTATAAAACAATATTTCTTAAAGAATGTTCCAGACATGTTGTACTAGACCATGGAGTCACCCTAAGCCTCAATTTGGGAAACGCTGCTTCTCTTACACTGCTCCCCACTCCCTACCCTCCGAACCCCACCTGGGCATTCATAATGCATAAGAGCATATCAAAGGTCCTGAATAACTCAGCATTTGGAAAGCCTGGTTAACTTTTAATTCCCAACTTAATTTGACCACTGTATGTATTTTGTTTTGTTTCATTTGAACACAATATGGCTTAAATTCTGTGGACAGTATTTTGCGAAACACACTTTGGAAAGCTCTGGTCAAAATCACTCTTCACAACCCATAGACCTTGCTATGGTAATCTCTAGCTTCCAGTTCCATTTTGTTCAGTGACAGCATTAAATAAACAAAGGGATATGATTTTTAAAAACATATAATACTTTGGTTTGTATGTGTGATAGTAAAGGGTACAAGAGTCTCAATAAATCTAATTTCATTACATTTATTCACCTTAAAATGATCTCAACAGAACTAAAAATGGTTAATACATGTAGGGATAAATATGTGTAAATATATACTAATTTAAGTTCTATGAAAAATAAGTCTAATTACTAAAGGTTAAAGTCCACTCTGAGTGTATTTTTATGCACCAAAGATTAATTAAGTTTTTAAATTAAAATTAATAATTTCTGTTCAACCAAGTGCAAAAAAAATTAAGCTTACTCATCACAAACCCATCTCACTTGTTTTGATTACAACTATTTTAAATAGTAGAACTATTAAGCAGTTTAAGATTAATTTTTTTAAATAAAATACACTAGATTTCATAATAATATAGATACTTAATAGAGGACAAAAATCCATGTCAGGGGTTAATTAATACCACTGACCTTGTCCCACTAGCTAAAAATAAAACTAATAGGGAGCTCCTCCAATACTGAACTATTTTATAATATATTTAAAGTTTACTTGGGAAGCTAACTTTATGTTTCCTGATTAAGTTTTTTTTAAAGATTTTATTTATTTTAGAGAGAGGGGAAGGGAGGGAAAGAGAGAGGGAGCTAAACATTAATGTACAAGGGACCTGGCCAGCAACCCAGGCACGTGCCCTGCCTGGGAGCTGAACCAGCAACCCTTTGGTTTGTGGGGCGATGCCCAATCCATTGGGCCACACAAGCCAGGGCCCCTGATTAAGTTTATTCTAATAAATCTAACCATGCAGAATGATTGTTCTAACCATAAAAGAATGTTAAATTTTAATCACCAAGTTCACACATATACTATCAGAATGTGCAGAACCCACTTCCTAGCTAAGTTTTGATTATAGCCATCTTTGTCATGAGCTTCCACTTTTTCACATGGAACAGACTGACAGCTGTAAGAGGGAAGTGTGGAGGGGGTAGTGATTGAAAGAAGGGGAAGGGATTAGTCAAAGAACATATATTGTATGAATGACCCATGGACATGGACAACAGTGTGGGGATTGACTATGGGAGTTGGGGGCAAGCTGGGTGGAGGGGGCCGAAGGGAGAAAAATTGGGACAACTATAATAGCATAAACAATAAAATATTTAATTAAAAATAGAAAAAAGTTTCCATTTCTCTAATATCTTTAAAATTGAGTTATCTTGATAAAGTGACCTCAAATAAGTCACTGAGAAAATGAATGCTAGCAGCGTAATGATAATAAATGTTATCAGCATAATTCATTCTCAAAACAAGTTTCCTCTGATACGTATCAAATCATTTGTTACACTCCCCAAACTGATCTTCAAAATATAAAATAGTAGCTTAATTATTCAGCTGAATAATGTGAATGTAATAAAATAAGAACAGCATCAGTGTTAACTAGAATTAACCTAAGCTCCCCAAAATATTGATGGATACAAGCCTCTAGTCAAAATTTACT
>VMDR010034069.1:0-11169 GCA_007922815.1 Macrotus californicus
TTGAGGAAGACACAAATAAATGGAAGCAAATATCGTATTCATGGATTGGAAGAATCAACATCATCAAAATATCCATAATACTCAAAGCAATTTACAGATTCAATGCAATCCCTATTAAAATACCAATGATATATATCACAGATATAGAACAAACATTTCAAAAATTTATATAGAACCATAAATGATCCTGAATAGCTGCAACATATTGAAAGAGAACAAAGCAGGAGGGATCACAATAGCTGATATCAAACTGTATTACAAGGCCACTGCTACCAAAACAGCCTGGTACTGGCATAAAAACAGACACATGGACCAACGGAACAGAATAGAGAGCCCAAAAATAAAGCCAAGTTTCTTTCATCAACTAATATTTGACAAAGGGGACAGAAGCATAAAATGGAGTAAAAATAGCCTCTTCAACAAATGGTGTTGGGAGAACTGGGCAGCTACATGACAGAAAATGAAACTCGATCACCAACTTACACTGTACACAAAAAGAAACTCAATATGGATAAAAGATTTAAATATAAGTTGTGATACCATACACTCCTAGAGAAGAACATAGGCAGGAAAGTCTCAGATATTCCATGCAGCAACATTTTCACCAATATATCCCCTAGAGCAAGGGACATAAAGGAAAGAATAAGCAATGGGATCTTATCAAAATAAAAAGCTTCTGCATGGCTGAAGAAAACAGCATTAAAATGAAAAGAGAACCAACTATATGGGAAAGCACATTTGCAGACGATACCTCGGACAGAGATTTAATCTCCAAAATATATAAAAAACTCATACGACTCCACTCCAGGAAGGCAAGCAATCCAATTAAAAAATGGGCAAAGGTTTGAAAAGACAGTCCTCCTAGGAGGACACGCAGAGGGCCCAGAGACAGATGAAAAGATGCTCAGCATCGCTAGCCAGCAGAGAGATGCCAATTAAAACCATAGTGAGATACCACTTCACACAGGTGAGAATGGCCATCATAAGCAAATCAATAAACAACAAGTGTTGGAGAGGAGGTGAAGAAAAGGGAACCCTAGTGCACTGTTGGTGAGAGTGCAGACTGGTGCAGCCACTGCAGAAAACAATATGGAATTTCCTCAAAGAACTAAAAATGGAACTGCCTTTTGACCCAGCAATACCACTGTTGGGGTTATACCCTAAGGATCCTAAAACACTAATTCAAAAGAAACTATGCACCCAAATCTTCTTAGCAGCACAATTTACAATAGCCAAGTGCTGGAAGCAACCTAAGTGCCTATCAGTAAGTTAGTGGATCAAAAAACTGTGATACATTTGCACAATGGAATTCTACGCAGCAGAAAAAAGAAGGAGCTCGTACCCTTTGCAACAGCATGAATGAAACTGGAAAGCATTGTGCTAAGTGATATTAGCCAGGCAGTGAAAGAGAAATATTATATGATCTCACCTATGAATGGAACCTAATCAACAAAAGAGATAAGCAAGGAAAATACAACCAGAGACTTGGAAATAAAGAAAAAACTGACAATAACCAGAGAGGAGGTGGATAGAGGGATAATAGGGGATAATAAGGGAAGAGCCATCAAGGAACTTGTATAAAGGACACATGGACAAAGTGCAAGGGGGTCGGTCCAAGGGTGGGAGTTGGGGATAAATGTGGTGTGGTGGGAGTGGTGGGGGGACAAAAGACAACTGTGCTTGAACAAAAATAAAAAAGAAATAAATTTTTAAAAAGAAGTAAATGAGCAGAGGACCTGAATAGACTCTTCTCCAAAGAAGATATAGTCATAGCCAATAGATATATCAAAAGATGTTCAACAGTACTAATAATCAGAAAGTCAGAAAGATGAAAATTAAAACAACGAGATATCACCTCACACATATCAAAGTGGCTATCAGTAACCCACATACAAGTGTTGGTGAGGATGTTGGGAAATGGAATCCTCAAGCACTATTGGTAGGAATGCAGATTGGTACAGCTGCTATGAAAAACTGTATGGAGGTGTCTCAAAAAATTAAAAATGGAACTGTATTATGACCCGTGATTCCACTTCTGGAGATTTATCTGAAGAAATCCAAAGCACTAATTTGAGAGATTATACACACCCCTATTCATTGCAACGTAACTTTCAATAGTCAAGATATGAAGCAGCCCAAGTATCCATGAATAGATGAATGCATAAAAAAGTGGTATATATATACAATGGAATATTACTCCAGCATAAAAAAATGAAATCTTACCATTTGTGACAGTATGGATGAATCTAGAGGGCATTATGCTAAGTGAAGTAAGTCAGACAGTGAAGGACAAATACTGTATGATCTCACTTATATGTGTAATCTGAAGAGCCACATAAAAAAACAAATAAAATAGAAACAGACTCATAGGTATAGGAATTAGGCTGATGGTCACCAAAGGGGAGGAAGGTTGAGTGGCTAGGTGAAAAAGGTACAAATTTGTAGTCACTAAAGAGTCACAGGAATGTAAATGTAAAGGAGAGTATGGATAATGTAGTCAGTAATATCATAATAACTATATACAGTGCCAGGTGGGTAATAGAAGTATAGGGGAATCATTTTGCAAATTTTATGATTTTCTAATCTCTATGTTGTACATCTGAAACTAATACAAAATAATGTTGGGTGTAACTGTAATTAAAAATAAAACATTGGATGAGAGGAGAGTAGATGGTGGTATTGCAGGAGGGAGCTCAGCCCACTTGCTTATTCACCCACTGGGACACTTAGCCAGCCTTCCAGAAAGTGAAATGAACAGCCAACAGAATCTCAGCTGATACAAAGTTTGGAAGCTAAAGTGAGCAGAGGACCCTTACAAACGGACAGTAAGGGGGTTTTGTAGACAGACAGAGTAGGTCCCCAGTCCTGGCTCCAGAAACTGTGGCTGCCACAGATACACTGGAGGTGCCATGTGAGTGACAGCAGCCTAACGGCTCCCTTCCTACCCAGGGCAGGGAAGTCCCAGACCCATGCCAGGAGAGACTTGAATGCATAAAGTCACTGAGGGTAAAAAAGGCAGGAAGTAACACAGCCAGTGGCATACCCAGGCTAGGGCAGCAGTTACTAGCCAGGACAGTGCCCGAGAATTTGGGGAAACCTGGTGACACCTGTAGCTGGGAGAAGAGGTGAGCTGTGACTGGCCATGAACCAGAGAGACTTTGAACTTGCCAGAAAGTTGGGCTATGTGAAAAGCCGGGTAGTGGCAGAGCAGTAGCAGCACCTAGAGAGGCGTTTTTCAAAAGGAAACTGAGTTAACCACACAGAGACATCATGCTCACAGCAGCCAGGCCAACAAAGAGGGAGGGGTATAAGGTGAGTGGAGGCAGTCTGGCTTCCTCACCCAGGTGTCTGGGTAGCTAAGGGGAACAGTGTTCCCATAGCCTTGGAGGGGCCTGATAACTAGTGCCCTCACAGCCTTGAGACTGGGTCCAATAAACTGTTCCCATAACATGAAGTGGGCTCGCATGCACAGAACTATGTTACGTTATGTAAGGTTTTGGCAGTTTTCCAGCTTTGATCCTTTTAGTACTTAAACAGGTAGGGGCTTCCCACTAGTTAGGCAGAAGCTTGTGGCATGCATGGCTTGCCCACCCAAGAATAAAAGCATGCCAAGCATCCCTAAGGCTCTGCGCATTTTCTTCTGTCTACCAGAGGCAAGAGTGACCTGCCCAGCCTTCAACTGGTTGCAACACAATTGGCGTAGTTTACAGCAGGGTCCCCACAGTATGGAAATGGGGGAGACCCTGGGATCCTGAGGGAAGTTTTGATAGGTGGACTGACCCCCAGAGAGGCCATGGCAGGCCAAACCGGTGGAGAGACTCCTAACCTCCTGGGCCCCTCCAAGGGAGTGGCCTGATGTCAGGGGCAACCCTGACCCTGTGGAGAAAGCCTTAAGGGAGGTCGGGGAGACCCTGGAGCAGCTCAGCACCCATGCGGCCACCACCGCCATGGGCTGGGTGTTTCTTTCAGCTTTGTGAGCTGAGACACAGGCTGCACTCCAAGATGCAGAGAAGCTGCGTGAGCTCCAAGGATGAGAAGAAGCCCTGGGAACCAGGATTGGGGCCCTGGAAGAAGAACTGCCAGCGGCAGAACCGTGATGCAGATCTCCATCTCCTGGTGCAGCGGAAAAGTGCGAGTGGAGTTGGGGAAAGATGATGTCCACTTGGAGCCACGTCCCTGAAAAGCCCTACCCGTAGTGATACAGAAGATGAAATCCCAACAGCCCATGGCACCTAGGGGGAACTCTGTGGGCCCTGCACGAATAGTGGAACACACCACTTATAGACTATATACACAAGCTGACCTGGTCGATCTCACAAATCAGTTTTGCCAGCGACTGGGGAGCCCTTAGCCGCGTGGCTCTTGCGCTTGTGGGACCTACGGGTGGATAGCATCATGTTTTCTGATGCTGAGGTGGAGAAGTCAGCGTCCATCATGGCACACCCCTCCCAGCGCCAGTGGATGCAGATTAGCCGGAGACATGGTGGGGGGCAGGGCTCACATTCTCTGGTGGAGCGGGTAATGACCGCTATCCGTACTGTCTGGACAAACGCCGGTAATGTGCCAGATACGGTGAGCAAGTGGCAGACTTTTACATACTTAGTGCAAATTTTCCAGGAGTTGGGCATGTGCCAGGCCATGTTCGATCCCGACACACAGGGCCCTGATAATGAATGTTTTACAGCAGGAATGAAAGATCTTGTGCTGCAGCACACTCCCCCCACCCCCTCTTTTTGTTTGCTGATGGCGATTCTCACGCAGTTTGTCAGCCGGCCGTTATCATGTAAATGACGTCACGACTATGGTGGATAGTCTGGGAGAGGCGGAATCCTGCCACCAACAGAAAGCTGCGTACACAGTTACTCAGAGTCCCTCTGTTTCTTGGCCGACTAGCGGTCCGGTTCGGGTCACTAGAACACAGATTAGGTCAGATCTTTTAGGTACTGGAGTTGATTGCACTAAGACTGACAGAAAGCCAAACACGTACCTGTTAGAACTTTGGAAGCATCTGTGAGCTGACCAATGCTTCCTGCATCACCAGAAGAAGAAACTGAGGGAAATTCAGGAGTGTAGCTGGAGAGCTCCGAGAAGTCCATTTGGTTCCGCTGGAAGATCCATCTGCCTGTGTCAACCTCCCAAGCTCCCAAGACAGGGAGGAGATATCTTTTGGGCCTTCATTTAGGATCAAAGCCGAGGAACCCATCCTCAGGGGATGGGTGGGGATCAGAGGCCACATGTTGAATACCTATTCACTGGTCCCTTGCAAATGTACAGAGTGTTAGCTCTTGTGGATACAGGAGCTGAATGTACTCTTTTACATAGGAACCCTGAAAAGTTTCTGGGGCCTGAGGTCTCTATTGATGGTTATGGGGGAAAGAGTGTAAGGGTGAAGGCTGTGTGGCTTTCTCTGTGTATTGGGAATTTGCCCCCCACCCCTGAATACACTGTCTATGTTTTCCCCGTTTGTGAGTATATCCTGGGTATTGACATACTGAGGGGTCTGTGGCTACACATGACCACAGGAGAGTACTGCCTGCGGTGGAAGTGGTAAAAGGCATTTTGTGGGGATGTGCTAACCACCCTCCTGTGCAATTTCCACCACTCTGATGATGGGTAACAGCTGTGAAACAATATCGGTTGCCTGGAGGGCATGAGGAAATCACAGGAACTGTAAGGGAGTTGGAGAAGGTGGGCATAAACAGGGCCACCCACAGTTCTTTTAACTCTCTTGTGTGGCCAGTAAAAAAGCCAGATGGTACATGGAGAATGACAGTTGATTACAGGGAGCACAACAAAGTCATTCCTCCCTTGCATGCAGTGGACCCTTCTGTGATGAACTTGATGGACCAGTTAACTACTGAGCTGGGAACTTCACCACTTTGTAGCTAACCTGGCAAATGCCTTTTTCTCCATTGACCTTGTTCTGGAGAGCCAGAATCAGTTTGCCTTCATGTGGGAAGGCCGGCAGTGGACTTTTACAGTGCTCCCTCAAGGGTACTTGCACAGCCAGACTATCTGTCATGGACTTGTGGCTGACGACATGGTTAAGTGGCCTCAGCCTCCAGAGGTACACATGTTCCATAATACTGACAACATTTTGCTAACCAGCGATTCTCTTGCAGAATTAGAGAAGGCAGTGATTCAAGTGCTGTCACACCTGAAGTCATGTGGCTGGGTAGTCAACGAAACCAAGCTGCAGGGGCCTGGATTGTCTGTCAAATTCTTGGGGGTTGTCTAGTAGGGAAAGACAAAAGTCATCCCTGATGCAGTGATTGATAAGATTCAGGCATACCTGACCCCTACCACTGCGAAACAGCTCCAGACATTTTTGGGCCTGCTGGGGTAGTGGAGAGCATTTATGCCCCATCTAACCCAGGTTGTTCATCCCTTATATTCCTTGGTGAAAAAGGGGGCAAACTCGGAACAAGTGTTCCTAGCAGCAAAGCACGTCATTAAGCACAACCAGGCCTTGCAAGCTTTGGATCCTGCTGGACCCTGTGAACTAGATGTACATGTGACACAGGAAAGTTTTGGATGGGATTTGTAGCAGCAAATGGAATGGCTATGTCAACCCTTGGGTTTCTGGTCCCAGCTCTGGAAGGGAAAAGAGGTACCTACTCCTTGATTGAAAAGCAGATGGCAGCTGTATATGACCCCCTGTTGGTCACTGAGGCCATATCAGGAACTGCCCCCATGACAGTTAGGACCACCTATCCCACTGCAGGGTGGGTCCCGGACTGGATGGCCAAGCCTCTTAGTAGGACGGCTCAGACACGCACATTAGCTAAGTGGTGGGGCTTATCTGAAGCAAAGGAATACTCTGTCCACTAGCCCCTTGCGGGCTGAGCTAGAGGAAATGTTAGCTCCAGTTATTTATGTAGATGAGAGATCTACTACTCCTGACCCTATAGAAGAAGAAGAAATTAGCCCCTTCTCGGAAGGGCAGGGACCTATCCCCTCAGATGCATAATACACTGATGGGTCCAGCAGGGGCCAGCCTGCTGTGTGGACTGCTGTGGCCATCCAACCAGAAACAGAGACGATCTGGTTTGACACAGGTATGGGGCAGAGCAACCAAAGGGCTGAACTCCACGCCATTTGGATAGTAGCAGTCTATGATGCCCTACCCCTGACTATTTGTACAGATAATTGGGCTGTGTACCAAGGGCTAAAATTATGGATCTTTACCTGACATATGAATAAGTGGATGGTTATGCATAGACCATTGTGGGGACAGGCTTTGTGGCAAGATTTATGGGAGTTAGGCCACCAGAAACAAATCACTATACATCATGTTACTGGACATACACCTCTTGCTTCCCCTGGGAATGATGAGGCTCATACCCTAACTAAGGTGCAGTGGCTAGAAATGGTACCTGCTAGTCCCTCAGGAAGGAAAGTAGCCCAGTGGCTACACTGTCGTCTCTTACATGCTGGGCAACAGACCATGTGGTCCACTATTGAAACTTGGGGGTTACCTGTTATATTGGCAGAGGCACAAGCAGCTTGTGAGACCTGTATTGTTTGCTTGTGAGAGCATCCCCGAAGGCCTGTGGGAACTTCTGGACAGGTAGTGCAGGGATAGGTACCACTGATCCAGAGGCAGATGGGTGTAATCAGGCCCCTACCTAGTTCAGAGGGATATAAGTATGCTATTACATGTGTGGACATGACCACAGGACATTTAGCTGCTTATCCCACACAGCACCCAGATCAGAAAGCAGTGATTGCTGCACTGGAGTGGTTATGTGCTACTTGTGGGTGACCCTTAATCATTTGAAAGTGATCAGGGGACACATTTTACTGAGGTCTTGATACAACAGTGGGCTCAGGACTTGCAGAGTGACTGGAAATTTCATGTAGACTATCGTACCCAAGCTGCTGGAATGATTCAATGGTACAATTGTCTCTTCAAGCAGGGCCTGCAAGCTGCAGCTGCCACCCCTACACTGAGGGGTTGGACAAAACACTTATGGACTGTCCTCTGGACTCTAAATGAAAGCTGTCAGAGGGGGGGCCCAGCTCAGGTGGAAGCGCTGCTCCACAGGACTGCTGCTCCAATTCAGCTGCAAATACAGACTAAGGATACTTTGCTGAAACCAGGCATGGGAAAACAGGGGAATATTCTCTTGCCTGCACCTGAGGGCCTGGAGCAAGGGAAAACAGCCACTTGGACATGACCTTAGGAAATCAAAGCCCCCCCACGTGCACTGGGTGGCTCTTGTTACCCCTTGGGGCCAAGGGGTGGAGAGAGACCTACAAATAGTGCCCTGGGTGATTGGGACATAGCCCCCAGTCCTAAAGGTGACATATCCAGGGCCAGGAGACCATGAAATGCTTCTTCATGGCACTTCTGTGATCTCCCTACAGCCCATTATGAGTTCTCCCCTGTTATTACAAATAGATGCTGCGCCCCCTGTTGAGGCACAAAAGGTCTGGTATTCACACCCAGGAAGACCCCCTGTGTCAGTCACTGTCTTATCAGCTGACCAGAAGCTTGCTTGTATATTGCCAGAGTGTCGTTACTCACCTTTACTGGTGCTTATAACTGCTGTCTTTTTGTCCCTAGAGTGCAAGGTAACACCTTAGTGGACTGGGTTCATACCTATGCCTCAGTGGCTGACCCATCAATGTGCTGGGTCTGCACTGAACTCCCCCTGAGCACATTGGCCAGCCTTCAATAGTACATCTCTCTTGCTTTTGTCTCAAATTGGACTTGGCTTCAGAACCAGTGGAACAGTGCACATCCCCAGTGGAATGCAGCCTGGACTGACATCTATGCTGGGGCAAAGCAGCGGTATGACCGGCCCAGGCTGTTAAGCAGCTACTCCATATGGGATGGCTCGGGGTGGCTCAGAGCTGAGGCCCTGGAGCTGGCTGGCACTGAGAACCCTGAAGGACATGCCCTGATGGGCTGGACTCCAATTGGCCTGTGTCAAATTCAGACTTTAGAGCATTTCTGGGGGACACAGGATGATGCATGGGCTGCAGTTCCTATTGAAGCCCTCTGGGTATGTGGCTCATATGGGTGGCCTTAACGTGCCTGGAAATTGGACTGGTCATTATACTAGAGGATGACCTTATTTGCCTGCTCGAGTTCAGAAAACTCTTGTAACCCTGCCAACAAACTGGGAAGCATTCAAAGTACAACCCCGGGTAAAGCGTACTGACTGGTGGTATCCATTAGGTGTTTTTTCTCCTCAAGCTGCTTCCATAGTCACTGAGACTGAGATTGCTTCTTTAGCTTTGCACACTGCTCATGCATTGAATGATATCTGTTATTCTATAAGCTTGTTAAATGAGGAAGTGTATCAATTAAGGAAAGTAGCCTTGCAGAATCGTATGGCTTTAGATATGCTTACGGTATCCCAAGGTAAATTATGTGCCCTAGTAGGGGCAGAATGTTGTGTATATGCTCCTGATGTCCACTACAATGTTAGTCAAACCTTACAGGCATTAGCCTCCAAGACCCGTGTCATTGAAAGCCTTACAGGTGATCCTTTGCAGGAATGGTGGGCATCCCTGACTACTGAGTGCCGGTGGGTTCTTGCTGTCCTGGGTGGCAGTGCTTGTGTTTTGCTTGTTTGTTGCTGTTGTACTGCTGTTGTAGGTTATGGGTGAAGGGCTCTGCCCTTCTAACCAAGAGAACTTCGTGGAAGACAACCTCACATAGGTAGTAAGGTGAGGAGTCCAGAAGGGGTGGATTGTAGGGTAAGTAGAGGCAGTCTGGCTTCCTTGCCCAGGTGTCTGGGTTACTAAGGGGAGCAGTTTTCCCATAGCCTTGGAGAGGCCTGATAACCAGTGTTCTCGTAGCCTTGAGACTGGATCCAATAAAATGTTCCTATAACATAAAGTGGGCTCACATGTGCAGAACTATGTTATGTTACGTAAGGTTTTGGCAGTTTTTTGGCTTTGCTCCCCTCTAGTACTTAAGTAGGTAGGGGCTTCCCACTAGTTAGGCACTCAGCTTGTGGCATGCATAGCTCACCCACCCATGAATAAAGGCATGTCAAGCATCCCCACAGCTCTGCGCATTTTCTTCCGTCTACTGGAGGCAAGAGTGGATCTTCCTGGCCTTGATTGGTTACAACACAAGGGGTGTGGATGTGATGTGTTCCCACGCAGTGCACCTCACGGGTTGATCAAAGGGGGACAAATCTAGGTTGCTTATTGGCACCAGTCTTGCACAAATGGGTAGAGTAGACAGTGCAGACCGCACAGTGCTGTGAGGGTAAGGGCTAGAAATTGAGCAGCTGTGATTATTGTAGCCCAGACTCAGCCCTCATCCTTGCATAATCACAGAAAAAAAAAAAAAAAGATGGAGCCCAACCCCTCTCTGTCTGCAAGAACAAGGAGGATTTGTAAAATCCAGCTGGGCAAGATTAAAATCACCAGGAGGATTTTTTTTCAAGAGTAAGGCAGTAAGACCTGGAGCTCTGAGGAAACCAGAGACAGATCCAGAAAGAAGTCAGAAAGTGAACACTAACAGCTCAGTCAAATTTCACTTTGCTCTTCATCAGAACTCACAAGTTTTTTATTTCTCTTGCTTTTTTTTCTGTTTATTTAGTTTTTTTGTTTTGTTTGCTTTTATTATTTGTTTTATTATTTTATTCTCTCATATGGCATTGTAATTTTTCTTCCTTCACTTCACTCATATTCCAAATAACACACTGCTCTTTGCCTTTTACATTTTTTTTTAATTCAGATTATATATTTCTTATCCTATTATTCTTATCCCAAGTCCCACACAATACTGTTCCCTGGTCTTAATCCATTTTGCCATCCTTCTAAGCTTTATGCTGTTGTTGCAAATTTTATTTACTTTTACACTATGCCAAGTTTCTATCCCTTAGTCTCACTATTTCTCCTCATCTAACATTGTATAAGTGCTCTTCTTTCTTAAGTCACCTCACGTTCTTTTCCCCTCTAATAAGAGACTTCTTTCCTTTCCACATTCCATAAACAGTGGCTAGCTGGGTGAAATACCATGGTTACTATTGTACTTTTCCAAAGGCACTCCTATTTGTTCACTATTTGTTTGTAACTTAAATCCCATTGAATACTCTCCTGCTGTCTTATTCCATTTTGCCATCCCCTGACCCCTGATCAGTTGAGTGAAGAATTTTATTTAATTGTTTTCTCTCCCTCCTTCTTTTCTATGCTCCCAAC
>VMDR010034070.1:0-11168 GCA_007922815.1 Macrotus californicus
AATTAATCCATGATCTGAAAATGAATGTAAACACTGGAACATCATTTTGCAAAACAAAGTTAAGTACATATGGACAAATACCAGTGCACTTGGGGTACAGAATATCTGAAATAAAGATAGTCACAGAAAATGAAAGACTTAAGTTATCTTCAAAGAGCATGTGAGCACCTTGGATGAAAGATGCTATAGATTCAAAATGTAATTACTTTGTTTTCTGAACTCAAGACACTTCAGTGTTACTGAGGGGGTTATTTTTGATCAAGTAATTTTCAGTGTTTTAAATTCTTTAGAAGATGCTTAAGGATTTCATATTTTTGGTTTTCAAAGGAGAAGAAAAAACTGCTTTTACTCAGATAGCAACATTGTGTGTAAAAACTGCATCCTTAATGTCTGGAATGCAGAAAATCGGAAGGAACTTTGCAGATTGTTAATTTCCATGGCAAAAGTCAGCCCACATGTTTCAAGGAAATTCTTTGCTTTTTGGAAGATTTAAAAGCAAATAGTGTTCCTTGAAGAGGGACTATAGGTATCCTGAACATCGCAGGTATAATTTATGTGTTTCTCCCCGGAGAGAAGGAACAGACCTTTTGTAAGCATCATGAAGATATAACGCCACTACTTTAGAAGACGCATAAAAGTCCACTGAGGGAGAAGAGTTATTTCATAGATATTGCTCACATACTACTTTCTCAAAATGTGTTTTGTAGGACAATGGTCCAAAAATAATCTTCAAGAGGAAAAGGATTCCATGGTGAAATCATGGGAAACATATTCTACTAGATATACCTTTGGAGATTCTTAATACACATCACTGTAACTTTTATATTGCAAGTCTTGACCAAATTATTCGATAGTAAAAATTACGAGGCTCCAACTCTCCCTGTAGATACATTGTTGGTACATTGTGTAGACACATCAAATCTAAAGCAATGTTTTTCTTTGTTTTAAATCTTCCTTTAAGTCTCATGCATTTTTAAAAATTTACAACTGTTAATTCTTTTGATCCCTAGAAAGAAGATATCTACCTCATCTATTTGAGGTCAAACTTAAAAATGGAGCCTAGCAGCCATTGCTACACAGGGGTGTCCCGTGCACTTCAGGGAGAAGCCTGCACCAAGCTGCCTGCTTCCTGCACTAAACTGCCTACCTGCACTGTATTTCTACCGTCTCAGCCAGCCCTTATAAAGAAGTTCCTAGAATTGTATTTTAACCAATAGGACTGAGACTTTTCTTGTCCAATTAGAGCTGCTCAGCTATAACCTATCAGCATGTTCACCAAACAATCAATGTGGCTCCATTCTGACCAATCAGGACAGGGCCTTTTGGACCAATCAAACTGAAGATTTAGAGCCCTCACTTGCATGAGGACAGACCAGTTTGGGACCAGGGACAGGAACTTGTCTTTGTATAAGTCAGTGCCTCTCTGTCTCAGAGAGCACACTTCCCCTTTCTACTGAAGACTGAGGGCTATGTTACCCTGGTTAGAGCTGAACCACCGGAGACACCGCACCAGAGAGCAGACCAGAGCAGGCCAAAGCAGAAGAGGCAGAGAGGACCAGAGCACAGCTGTTAGCTGGAGAGAGGCCTTGCCGCAGGTCCTCTTCACAGCCTCACACCCGAGCTCCTCCACAGCCGAGCTCCTCCACAGCCGAGCTCCTCCACAGCTGTGCTCCTCCACAGCTGTGCTGCTTGATAATTGAGCGGAAAAACCCTTGAGTTGTGTCGCAGGTTGTTCTCTCGATCACAATTGAGCTGTTTGCACGGAATGAGTAAACTTTTCTTCTTCACTGCACCCCAAATTGGGGGTTCCTTTTAATGTTAAATTGGCACCAATGACCATTGGCAGACATTCCTTAAAGAAACCTGTTTATTAAAAAGAAAGCTGTTTATATATGAACAAAGAGTGATATTTTAGCCTGTGAATGATTTTTGGCTAAATATTAGTCTATAATATCTATTAAAGGGAGATAGTTTCTCATTTAAGAGGGAACTATGACTTTAATTCCAATTTTGAATAACAAAACATGCCCACTATATTGTTTCTTCTCTGTATTTCCTAGGAAGCTGGTAGAAAACTTACTAGTCTAAATTACTTACTACATCCTGGGCTGTTTCAGGCTCTTTATACATGATCTCATTTAATCCTCACCACATACTGTAGTATTATACAGATGTGGGATCCCAGGTTCAGAGAGGTTAAGCAAATTTTTATTCAGCTTTACTGAGATACAATGCATATATAACAAAATTATTCTAGTGAAAGCATACATACAATTCAGTGGTTTCTAGTATATCACAGAGTTGCACAAGTGTCGCCAGAACTGAACCTTAGAGCACCTTAGCAACCCATAATCTTCTCTCTGTTCCTGTGGATTTGCTTAGTCTGGGCATTTCATGTAAATAGAATCACACAATATGTGGTCTTTTGTGACTGGCTGCTTAGCACAATGTTTTTAAAGTTCATCAGTGTTGTGGCATGTGCGAGCACTTCATTAATCTTTGTAATCGAATAATATTACATTGTGTAGATTGCCACATTTTATTTATCCCTTCATCAGTTGATGAACATTTGGGTTGTTTCTACTCTGGCTATTATTAATAATACTACCATGAACAGTTATGTATACACCTCTAAGTGGACACTTGTGCTCTGTTCATTGGGGTATTTACCTAGGAGCGGAATTGTTGGGTCACTTTGCAACTCTGTGTTTGACTTTTGAGGCACTGCCAGACTGTTTTTCTTATCCCGAGTACTCTTCGTTGATCTCAAATCTGCCACGAAGCCCTTCTAGTGTGTTTTTTATTTCATTTACTTAATTTTTCAACTCCAGAGTTTCTCTTTTGGTTTCTTTTTATAATTCTATTTCTTTATTGATATAATTTATTTGGAGAGACACCATTATCACACTTTAATTCTTTAGACATGATTTCCCTTAGTTCTTTGAATATATTTATAATAGTTAACAACGTTTTTATCTGCTAAACCAACATCTGGGCTATCTCAGAGACATTTTCTATTGGCTGTTTTATTTTGTATAGGCAAGTTTTCTTTTGAAACAGGTTAATAAGAAGCTAGGAAAATTCTTTGGCAAGTGGAATAGGGAAACTGAGACAGATAGCTTAATACAGTGGCTAAGCAATTCACAGCCAGATACAAAAGGTCACCTCCCTAGAGATAACGTCCAGTCCTCAGTGGTGTTTCAGCTTCAGGCCCAGAAAAGCAGCAAAACCAGGTGGGCAAAGCCAGAACCAATTGCACTGAGTAAAGACACCCTGTCTTGTCACTGACCAATCAGTGGAGACCACCACCCTGAAAGGGCACACCTGGAGAACTGATGAATATTCCACTGAAACCCTCCCCTAAAATTCCTGCCTGCAAAACAGAGATAAAAGCCTCAAGACAAAGGACCCAGCATGTACACTCTCCCTCTGGGGAGCAGCCCATACCATCTCCTTTCCCTTCTTCCCCGACTTCTTTCCCCACAGGCATGTGTATGATAGGCAATGAGTAGCTGGCAGCTTGCCCCAGGCTAATCCCTGAAGCTGTCCCCAAAGTCCCCTTTTCTCTGACTTTCCAGTGAGCTAATGCAGCCCAGCCTAGGCTGTTCTGTTGCTTCTTCTTTGCAAAGCCCTTCCTTGTTGCACTGTCCCCAGCTCTAATAAATGCATCCTTGTAGTCACCTGGACTCATGTGGTGAAATCTTTCCTGCACAAAGTCAAGAACCCAGACACCACAGCTGGCCCTAGACAGACCTGCCCAGGGCCAGGCCACTGTCCAGGAATACTTTTGTTTGTTTGCATGTCTCATAATTTCTTGTTGACATCTGCTGTAGATAATATATTATAACAACTGTGTATCACATTTCTCTCTCACTTCCACTCTTATTTGTTGTTGGTGCTATTTTTTGTTTGTTTTTGCTTTTCTTATTGCTGCTTTTTTGTTTAGTAACTTTTCTAAACCAAATCTGTAGATTGTACATTCCCCACAGTGTATTCTTTGAGTTTACTGCTAGTTTTAAAAAAATCTTGTTTTTATCATTAAAAACAAGAATAGTTTGACTCGGAGGGATTACTGCTGAGTCAAAATATTTTAGTGGTCAGATGGATCACTGATGGTCAGATATCCCTAATTGCCTTGAGCCAGTATGTCTTCCTTCTGCATTTTGCCAATGGGATGTATTTTGAAACACATGTTCAAACCTCAAACAGTATAGGAGTGAGCTTGAGCTTTCACATCCTGCTTGTCTAGGGCTTTGAGGTCAGTCAGAGTTGAATGCCTGGGCTTCCTTCTTCCTCCTCTTTCCTGAGCTCTGGGACATCCCTAGTCATGCATGCAGCCCTGCCCATGTACACAGTTTTCTAGAGTCTCAGGGATATGTCAGAGCTTTTCAAAGTTCCATACTTCAAAGTCACGTACTTCTCCAAATCTTTCTTTTAAACTTTTATCTGGATCTGGAAAATATTATGCTAAGCAAAGTCAGTCAGTTGGAAAAAGCTAAGAACCATATGATTTCAGTCATATGTGGGATATGAAATTGAAACTCACAGACGCAGACAACAGCATGGTGGTGGTTACTAGAGGAAACGAAGTGGAGGGTAGAAAAGGGAAAAAGCAGCCAATTATATGGTGATGGAAAATGATCTGACTTTGGGTGATGGGCACACAATGCAGTACACAGATTATGTATCATAGAAATGTACACCTGAAACTTATATGACCCTATGAACCAATGTCACCCCAATAAATTTTTTAAAAAGGGATATAAAGTGCAGACACATACAGATAAAATAAATAAATATATAAACTTTTATCTGGGCTCTGTTTGCCTCAACTGAAGTTATAGGCTTAAGCAGCTTTGAAATTGCAGAGTTACCAGTAGATTGCTGTTGTTTTCACTGAAGCCCTGAGGATAGGACTTTACTTCATGTGATCTGAGTGTTAAGTCAAATGATAATCACTTAAGTGTGAGGATTTTCCAGGGAGCTGCTAATTTTATCAAAAGATAGGCTGCCTTCTGGAGATGGAGTTGCTTTTACAGGAGCTCCAAAAGAGGTCAGCAGGGAGGCTGTAGACACTTCCCGGCCACCTGACCCCTGAACCTGGGAGGGGGAGGTGTTAGAATATTCACAGGTGAAAATACGCAGACTCCATTATTTTTTAATGAGATTCAGTAGTTTTTCTTGAATAGATTTTTTTTTTCATTCTCTGCCTTTGGTTAACTTAAAGAGTTATGAAATGATTAAGTTTGATTGTTTTGCTTATATTTTCATCATGGCAGAGTAGGTTCACTGAGGTCCATGCTTCACCATTCTAGCTTGATAGTCTTAAACTCAGGTATCTCAGAGTAAAGCACACATGCTGTTGATCCCTGTGCTTAGTCAATAAATGATTTAATGACTATAGTGCTTAGAAGAGTTTCAGGCATACATTGTAAATGTTATGAGCACGTCAGTCTATGAGTGTAAGTTATTATCATTGTTCTCCTCTCTATCCTCTCCAAGACGGCTTCTCTTATGCTTCAACGTTGGAGCACAATGAGTAGTAGACTATTTGCTGCCGCAACTCTATAAAGCCATTGATAACTGAGGACAGTATTTAAGATGTATTCTAAAAGATTTAACACAATCACTAGTAAGCAGTGCAAAGAGTTTCAACCCCCAAGCTGGCACATTGCAGATGGATAGCTTATACTCACGCCTGGGAGTAAAACTAGGGTTAGATTACGCAGATACTGGGAAGGAATTTAGTGGAATAACAAAGGTACTAAAGCGTTCTTAGGGTCTCCATTCTTCAATTAACATTTTATAATTAAAAAACTTATTTTACTTTTAAAAATCTAATTGAATGGAAAAATACCACTTCCTATTTTTCTTTCTAAATTCTATTGCTGGGACAGTTGCTATCCATAGTCAAGTTGCTAATGAGAACGTGTTTTGGTTAGAAGAGAGAAAGATAGGAAATTAGAAGCCTTCTGAATTACGTCATTTTGCCCACATCTTATAAATGCAAAACAACAACTCCTATACACTGTCTCTAACTGGGTAGCATGACCTCTGTGACGGGAAACACCTGTAGAGATGTGGCTAGAAGAAGGGTTTTTTTGGTTTGTTTGTTTGCTTTTAGCATGATATAGAAACAGAATGTTTTAATTTTTAAATGAATAAAAAGTTACCTAAAATAACAAAAGCTCTTGATAATCCATGATCTAGTACTGACCTAAAATCTATGGGTGATAGATTTAGTACCCTTCATGATTAGATAAGACAAGGATAGGTATCTCTATTTATCAGTGAAGTGGAAGTTCTAGTTTTGGCTGGCAGTGAAATTTAGATAGGAAGAGACAATTCTGAGAAAACAGTGGGCTATCATGTCAGGAGTTGATTTATTTTATTTTTGTTTAGAGAGAAGCAAAAACAGGTGGATTTTTACAAGGATTTCTGGAGAAAGGGAACTGGTCATGCTGTTGTTTTGACCTAGGTACGTGCAGGTGGCAAAGTTTGGAAAAGGAGCATTCCCTCCCCTCTGCAGATTGCAGAGGCTCCAGAAAATGCTGAGTGTTCCTTGGTTTGAAGCTTTTGAAATTCAAGGAGGCAGCTCAGCTGGTACAGTTGTCACTGTACTGCCAAAAATTAAGACAGATGGAGGCCATCAACCAGGGGGATTAGCAGGGGAGACTAAAAGGAGTGGCGTGTGAATTCAAGTGAGAGTCACCTGTAGGGAATCCTAAAATTAACTATTTGAGGCTCAGGGGAGGAATTGAGAACCTGCAATATGCCATCCTGCTATGGATACAACTGCTTTAATAACTACGCACTGATGAGGATTGAAGACACGGTAATAATCCCCCTTTATTGAGCCTTTCCTAAATGTCCAACAATGTAATATATATATATTTTTATCTACAGTATATACAGCAGTTCTCCAAGGCTGCTTTTATTCTCTATATTTAGTAGATGAGGAAAGTAAGACACAAAAAGGTAAGTAGTTCCCAAAGGCACACACCTAGTATTGGCAGAATCAGAATCAGAACTCAGGTCTTCTTCACCCAGAATGATATTATCATTCCAGTACACCATCTCTCATACATCTGTTAAACACATTTCCTTTTTCCCTTGTTTTTATTTTTTTAAACAGAGCGAATATTTTTTATTTTTAAAATTTTAATTAAATTCTATTTTCAAGTATAACTTACATGTGGTATTAGTTTGTCTTAGTTTCAAGTGTAGAACACAGCGGTTAGACAATCATGCACTCTGCAAAGTGTTCTTCCCACTACTTCCAGTACCCACCTGGCACCACATGTAGTTATTACAATGTTATTGACTGTATTCCCTCTGCTGTACTTCATATCCTTGTGCCTACCAATTTGTGCTTCCTAATCCTTCCCCTTTCTTCACCCAGTCCTTTAAGTCCCATTCTCTCTGTCAGTCATCAATCTGTTCTCTGTATCTGCGTCTGTTTCAACTTTGTTCATTTATTTTATTCCTTAGAGTCCACATATAAGCAAAATCATGTAATATCTGTCTTTCTCTGACTTACTTCTCTGAGCATAATGCCTTCCAGGTCCATCTGTGCTGTTGCAAATGGTAAGATTTCATTCTTTTTTCACAGCCAAGTAATATTTCACTGCATACATGCACCACCACCTTCTTATCCATTCATCTCTTGATGGGCACTTGGACTGCGTCCATGTCTTGGCTATTGCAAACAATGCTGCAGTGAACATAGTGGTGCATGTATTCTTTCAAACTAGCACTTTGGGTTTCTTTGGATATGCACCCATGAATTGCTGGGTCAAAAGGCAGTTCCATTTTTAATTTTTTGAGGAACCTCTATACTGTTTCCCACAATGGCCCCACCAATCTTCATTCCTAGGAACAGGCAGCACACTTCTTACTTTGCACCTTCAAAATGTATGGATACCAGTTTAGAGTGAGCAAAGAAGGCCCATGAATGTCAACAACAATCATGAAAGGAAAAAATTGTAAAAGGAACTTCTGCAGTTAGTATGTTATAAGGCCCTACTAAGTCATAATGATAAAACTGTGATGATGGGAATTTTTCTGCAGGAAAAAGCACAAAAGAGTGCAAAAGAAACCTGACGTATAGGCTATTACTGTGACAATTTAGTGTACCAGAGCTGAAATAACAATTGCTTCCTATTCATTTACCTAAGTTGGGAAAAGAAAGTTACTTGCAAAAGTTGATATTCTGATGATTGCCTCTGTGAGCTTCCATTTTAAAGAGAAAAAGCATTGCCGAGGCTTGAATTGTTCCGGTGCAAGGGTAGTCAGCAATGGAACCATTTGGGTGAATTTTACAAATTGGGAGATGATGACCAAGAAAACCTGTTATGTCTAAATATAAATTAAACCAACTCTGGGTAGATACAATAAATATAGAATTTCCCTACAAATTAGCCAAAAGGATGATAATTTCTAATGAAATAATGCTGGTGCATGAGAGAGGCTAACTTTTAGATTAACAATTTTTATTGAAACTTTTCTTTCTCAAGGATCCAGGCCCAGGAACCTAGGTTAATTTTTGAAGTTGATTTTCTAAGATATTAAAGATTTCAGTGCTGAGATTGATAGTGAGCCCCACTTTTATGGGCTGAATTGTGTGCCCCCAAACCCCTGTGTTGAAGCCTTAACCCCTCATATGGCTATATTGGAGATAGGGTGTTTAAGTAATTAAGTTTAAATGAGGTCATAAGAGTGAGACCCTAATCCAATGAAACTGGTGACTTTATAAGATGAGGAAGAAACCCCAGGAGTGCACATGCACAGAGGAAAGATAAGGTCCTAACACAGTGAGAAGATAGCCATCTTCAAGGCAGGAAGAGAGGCTTCACAGGAAACCAGTCCTCTTGGCACGTTGATCTTGGACTTCCAGCCTCCACAACTGTGAGATAATAAAGTCTATTCTTTAAACAATCCAGTCCATGATATTTTGTTAGGGTGGTCTGAGCAGATTCATACACCCATACAGAACAATTCTGAAGTTTCAGTATGGCTATTTCAGGTACTTTAACATACATCAGTATCATTTAGCATTCTGCTTTCAATCAATAGAAAAATTTTCAAGATAAGTGAGCAATGGCAGAGATTCCCAAATTGTAACTACGTTTGGGTGACTTTTAAAGTGATGGATGTGAATTATGTCTGACGAGTGTCTTTCTCCTCTCAGATTCAGTTCACTGCATATTGTTACATTGATCTACATGAATTTTCTCTCTGCCTTACTTTTCTTTCAACTGTAAATAATTGTCTTACCTTTTAAGTTGCCATTTAACTGCCACTTAGAAGTGTCTTTACAATGACTTTGCAATACCACAGGAAAAGCTATGGTCTTTTAATTCCAGAATGCTTCCAACATTCATCCAAGAAAAAGAGGTGACCTGAGCAAAATGCAAGTGAGACATAATCTTTAGGTTTTATAGAGCTCTCTAAAGGCACAGGTGAAGTAAAGGTATATATCATGAGGGCAATCCATTCTTTCAACATAGGTTTTGAACACTGACATTGAACTCAGTTAACAGAAACACGGTAGGCAAGTTAATGCAATTTCCAAAGTACTCATTTAATCAGTCCTAAGCCAACCCTTCCATGACCCTTTAGTTTCTCTAAGTAGCTTTCAAAAATAACCCTGATCTTCTGTGAGTTCTTTTAGAAAGAAACCCTTTATACTTTATTTCAATGTTTCCAGGGCCTCGTACTTATTAAACATCCAAAATATATACTGAATTATATTGAAGGCTACCTGAACTAATTAATATCTTTGTCCCTTAAAAACTAGATTCAGTAATAAAACTGCAACAGAATTATAGCTATTTTGTCTTAAGTACATTGTAAAGTCACATTTCTTTCATTCTCTGAGACCCAAAGAGTGCATGTATTTCCCTGCAAATTGGAACAACTCTACAAATTCTTCATAACTCCTTCAAACAAAAGAAGAATAGAAAAGTGGATCAATTTAGCCAGACAATAAAAATTAAGTTACTTCTATTTTGACTAAAGAAAACATCTTCTTTTATGAGAGAATTTCAAAACTGCAAATTACAATTTCAAAAGATAGCTGAAGGGCATAATGTACAGAAAGGCAGTTTTTGTAAGATATATTAAATGAACTCTTCTATTATATTTGATGAGATTTAGAATCATAGCATTTTAGAACTTAAAATAAGGATGGGGCCTGGGAGAGCTCCCATTGAAAAGCAAATCACAAAAAAGAACCCTTTTCTATGTGTAAAAATGCAAATTTGCCTTTGAAAGATGGAGAAGCGTTTCCCCAGAATTGCTTGTACAGAGTGATCTTCAAATAAAGACACGAATAATAAAATTTTTTGTTATCTTAATACATATTTTTTAAAGCAAACTCCACAAACCAATAAATGGGCATCCATCATGTAAGATAACTCTGCTGAAGAGACTGCACGTTGCCATGGCACCACAACAGGGTTGCTAGCTGTCTCGTCCACCTGGGAGAAACCTTGCATTGCATCCTCTGTACCCACTCAGTCTTGGGAGTTTTGACATTTAGTTAACACTTTGTTTTTTTCTTTCCTGGGGAATGGAAATCTGACAGAAATAGCAAGAGTTTTGTAATCAAATATACCCATGTTTGCATTCAGCTCTGCCGTTTTACTAACTAGGTGGTCTTGGTCAGCCACTTTGTCCCTCTCATGTTCAGTTGAATGGCTAGAAAAATGATGCCTGTGTGTGGCATTATTATCATAGGAGTTAGAGACAGTGCATCCAATCTAGATACTATATTTAATACACAGTAGACATTCATGTATAATTATTCAGTTTGTATATGGAATTGACTAATTTGTCACAGAGCTGTAGTTTCTCCATTTCAGTCTAGATTCAGCTGTGACCCTGGTTGTTTTATTTATGTCCTGTGTACACCCAAACTGGTTTGCATCAGGTCATGTGAAAAGTAACAAAAGACATGTGCACACACACATACCCTGCTTCTTTAAGCGACTTATCTACCCATCCACACCTAAGAACTAGTATAGTATAGAACTAGTATAGAACTATAGTATTCCTTTCACAGCAAATATAAATCAAACCATCATTCTGTATACCTTAAACTTATACAGTGATATGTGTCAATTACTGCTCAACAAAACTGAAAAAATTCTCATTTGAAGTGGCAT
>VMDR010034071.1:0-11169 GCA_007922815.1 Macrotus californicus
CTACAGTAAAAGACAAAAACTATCAAGATAAATAACTGACTTATAGCACTGTACATCAGTAGAAGAAGGTTGAACTTTTCAATAAATATTGCTGAGACAATTGGTCATCAATATGTGAAAAATTAAGAAATTGAAACTCAGACCTCCCACACCACATATAAAATTCATTCTAAATGGATTAAACACGTAATAGTGAACAGCAGACTTTTCAGAAACAATATAGGCGGATATCTGTATGTTCTTAAGGAAAGATTCTTAAAAACGACACCAAAAGCAAATTGTAGGCCAAAATGAATAAACCAACTATGTAAAACTGAATAACTTTTTAAATTGAATTTATTGGTGTGACATTGTTCACAAAACCATACAGATTTCAAGTGTACAACTCAACAAAACATCGTCTGCATGCTGCATCGTGCGTGCGTCACCCAAAGCAAAGTCTCTCTCCATCCCCATCACTCCCCACTTTGCCCACCTCTGCCTACCCTACACCCTTTCCCTCTGACTTTCACCACACTGTTGTCTGTGTCCGTGTGTTTTATCTGTATTTACATATTGTTGATCCCTTCACCTTCTTTCATTCAGGCCCCCAACTTCCCTCCCCTCCCCTCTGACAGCTGTCAGTCTGTTCCATGCTTCCATGCCTCTATTTGTTTTGTTTGTCAGTTTATTTTGTTCATTAGATGCCACATATAAGTGAGATCATGTGGTGTTTGTCTTTCTCTGACTGGCTTATTTCACTTAGCATAATAATCTATGGGTCCATCCATGCTGTCCAAATTGTAAAAGTTCCTTCTTTTTTATGGCTGCATAGTATTCTATTGTGCAAATGTACCATTTTTTTTTTATCCACTCATCTACTCATGGGCACTTGGGTTGTTTCCAGATCTTGGCTGGTGTAAATAATGTTGCTATGAACTAAGGGGTACATACCATATTTTGCTGTGTAAATGAACACTTTTTTTCCCCAAATTCTTGAGGGAAAAATAAGCATGCACATTATACATGGGTAATAGTAACTCTGTATCTACATAGGCTAGTGTAGCTCAGTGGATTGAGTGCCAGCCTGCAAACCAAAGGGTTGCTGGTTCAATCCCCAGTCAGGGCATATGCCTGGGTTGTGGGCCAGGTCTCCAGCTGGGGGTGTGTGTGAGGCAACCCAATTCTCCAGTGTTTCTCTCCATCTCTTCCTTCCCTTCTCTCTAAAAATAAATAAATAAAATATTTAAAAAACAGTAATACCCTGGAATATGATCATCGGTTTTGTGTTTAAATATAAATAAATAGAAAATTGAATTAAAAATTAAAATGAAAGATTTTTTTTCCTGAAAGTTTGGGCCAGAAATGTGGGTGTTCATTATACACCGCAAAATACAGTATATGCTTTTGGATAGGTGTTTCTGAATTATTAGGATATACTCCCGTGTTTTTTAAAGATGTTTTCAAAGTTATTTTCTAAATTAACAGATTTTCTTTTAGCTTGTTAAAGGTATTTGTTCACTGTTTTGGGGCTTCTATTATTGTTATTTGGAATTGAGCTGTCAGACTAATTGTCACTCCTTTCCCATCAATTTGTCTCTCTGCAGACGTTCAGATCCCTTTATCTGTGGGAGTTGCTGCTTCATTATCGTGTCTCTGTTGGTCAGAGCAAGTAACAGGGCTACCCCAGATTCACAGCGGGAGAAAAAGACTCCATCTCTTGATGGGAGATATATTATGGCTATACTTTTTAATGTGTACATTTTATTAGTCCAGAAATCCATTTTATATACTTTTGAGCGATATTAGTACATAAATGTAGAACACATATTCTATTTCAAGGAAATATTTGGTGTGCAGGTGGATTTTCAGAAAATTAGCACACAAGTTAGGAGCCATAATTATAGGGAACGTTCGTAAATGTGACTTCCAAAAATAATCGTGACAGCAACAACCACATATTGAGTGCTTACTCTGTATTAGGCGCCGTCCTAAGTGATTTCTTAAAAACGCTTTGTTTTTCTATAATTTTAGATACATAGAAGTTTCAAAAATAGTTCATAGAATTTTAATATATCCTTCATCCTGGTTTCTAAATGCTCGCATTGTACACAGCCATAGCACAATTCTCAAAACCAGAAAATTGACGCTGAGGCAGGACTGTTAACTAATCTACAGACCTTACTTAAATTTCATCAGTTCTTTTCCCCGATTAATGTGCTTTATCGGGTCTAGGATCTGTTTGAATTCCACAAAGAATTGGAATGCCTGATTCCTTCAGTCTGGCAGTTCTTAGACTTTCTTTGCCTTTCATGACCTGGACACTTTGGAAGAATCCAGGGCAATTATTTTGTAAGTCTCTCAATGTAGGTTTGTTTGGTATTTTCTTTTGAGTAGATTGAAGTTAAGCATCTCAGTTGAGAATACCTCAGAGGGGATGTGCCCTTCTTATGCATCATATTGGGGCACATGGTACTGATTTGTCTCATTACTGGTGATGTTTATTTTGACCGTGTTTAGGATGTGGCTTGTCGGGTTTATGCAAAGTAGAAGTCACCATTATCCCTTTGTAATTAATAATAATGAACTTATTTATTAATTTATGATCAGTAACAATTTTGTGGGATGACACCCTCCTATTTCTCATAATACTTTTTAATCTACCATACTCTCATTTTTAGTATTTTGCTCGTAGTCTCTCTTTTCTGAATTTTGATAATTGTTACAAATTTATCTTCCAGTTCTCTATATTTTTCTTCAGTTATGTCTCTAATTGGTTTCATTAAGGAGTTTCCCATTTAAAATTGCTTATTTTAATTTTATTGATAAAATTTTGTATTTCATCTTTAGGAGGATTTTAACTGCACTTTTGAAAAGTGCTTTAAGTTTTTTCCTCTTGCTATTTTTCCCCCTATGGAGGTTCTTTGCTTTGCTTTGTTTTTTAAGTTACCCTTATGTTCACCTTAATCGGCCATTTAGTGATTCTTGGTTCTGGATTCATTCTCAGTGATAGCATCCTCTCCTGTGACCTAGGTAGGACTTGCTGGTTTCTTTCCACATAGCTCGATGTTTTCTCAGCTGGTGTCATCACTGTTTTTTTTTTTTTGGCTTGGCAGGTGAGACAAAGTCCTGTGCTTCCTGGCACAGTGACTTACTGTCTTACATGAAGGTCTTGCATTTTCTTCCCGGGAGTGTCAGAATGTACTGAGGAATCTTGGCTTATAACAAAACTTACCTATCTGCTTTTTTTTTTTAGGTATGCCTTACAACTTCAGACACACCAAAGTTTTTCTATTTATATGTATTTATTAAAATTAAGTTTTAGTAGTTTAGAGTGGTAAGATAGAAAAGTTAACACATATGACACCTCACATATGCTATTCACTGTTTTAAGTGCTTAATATACAAGTTGGGGCAAAAGTAGGTTTCTAGAGGTGAGTTTGTGAAACACAGAGTTTGTTTTTGTATTATAATTTATTAATTATTATTTCGCATATGAACAACTATAAACCCACTTTTTCTCCACTCTGTTAATGAATGTATTTATTACTTATAACATTTCTATGAGGTAGATCCTTTTCTGCATTCCCATTTTATAGGTAAGGTGAATGAGGCATGGAGGTATTAAGTGGTTTCCCCAAGATCATAGAACCAAAAGTCTTTTAAATCAGATGTAAAGCTTCCTTTACCCTTATCAGCCAGTGGGCCTAGCATCTGCTGCCCTGAATCCCCAGGCAACATCCTGCCACTCAAGTTAAGTCCTGCAACTGCAGAGGCTGAAATTATAAGAGCTGCAATTAATTCTGCTAATATGTACCATGTTGCCCTTTGGGTATAATGACAGATTGGATTTTGGACCTTGTTCTTCCCTTCTCTGCCTCCCTGCTTCAACCACTGCTCCAGGCCTGTGTTGCTGAAGTAAGATCAGTGTAAGAATCAATTCCCTGTGGGACCTTAGGCAAGTAATGTCTCCTCTGAGCCTACTTTTCCCACTGGTAAATAAGTGGAAGTCTGAGGGTAAACTGGAAGAGGGTAGATTATTTTCTTTACTAACTCTATGGATTCTCCAAATCTATAAATTCACACGTGATCATATTATCATAATTTTCTTTCATTGTATTTTGACTTGTTTGTATCCCCCTTTATTTTATTTTTGTTTGAATCAGTCTGAAATGAGATTAATACATGTAGTTAAAAAATTTAATAACACAAAGTGTTCACAATGGAAACCAGTGTCCTGATTTCCACCTCTCCTCCTCCCAAATATTAGTCCCTGAAGATGACCACTCATGGTTATCTCTGGTTTTAGTTCCACTGGAGGTTATTTCCATGCCTCTAAATAGTGTGCGTATTGTGGGTGCTTGATTTGTGAGCTTCAGACATCTACTGGGCCCTGCTTTGAGAGGTGATGGTTTTGCTCACTTATGATGGTCTAGGAGTGAGACCCCATGTGCCAGCTCTGTGATTGCAGCTAAATCCCAGAGGTAGTGCCTCCGCCAAGATGGGCAATCATCCCAGGATGGCTACTCTGGCACTGTGGGGACCTTGTTCAGGTTTGTCATAATGAAGGTGGTAGCACAGGGAGGTACTGGTGAAACCCATGACTGAACTCCAAGGAAGGCCTTTCTACTCTGGGCACAGTGGCTTGGTTTTCAGAGAGTTTAATCAAGAGGGAGTGCAGTGATTGTCTCAAACCAGCATGCAGTTTATTGCTCCCAAGAGGGCCTGTGGCTTTGGGGATTGATGGAACAGGAGCGGTTTTACTATCGATGTCTGCTGTTGTTCCAGGTAGTGGGAAATAGCAAGGTCACCTGGGATAGGAAAAACGGGCACGTAGAAGTCCTCTGGTTGTGTGCAGTGACTGGTATGGGAAAGTTTGGAAAGTTACCTGCATCATTGTAGTGGGTCAGGTTTCCTCCGTCCTGCTGGGGACCAGTAGACATCATCTGGAAACTCTGGGGGTGAGGACCGTGGGTGGGGGCTGGGAGCAGGTGCTGTTTTTGGACAAGTAGGTTGTGTCACCAGAGGCCTGGGAAGATTGAGAGAGCCACAGAAAGGCCAACCAACCTTGCAACTTAGGTAATCTTTCTTTCTTTTTAAAAAAGATTTATTTATTAAGAGAGGGGAATGGAGGGAGAAAGAGAGGGAGGGAAACATCTATGTGTGGTTGCCTTTCAGGTGCTCCCCCGCCGCATTGGGTACTTCGCCTGCAACCGAGGCATGTGCCCTGATTGGGAATTGAACTGGTGACCCTTTGGTTTGCAGGCTGGCACTCAGTCCACTGAGCCATACCAGCAAGGGCGTGGCAATATTTCTTAATAGAATGATCTTAGTAATTCACAGAGAACTACTACGAACTACTGTCACCTGTGTCAGCCTCTACACCTTCAAGACTCACTTTCCCAGTGTCTATGGAGAAAGGAGTTTGACTAACAGCCACTACTGAATTACCCACTGGGATCCTCTTCTCTGTGATGTGAGTGCTCCCCTCCTTCCCAGTTCCACCATCCCCCTCACCTCACTGCTGTCACCACGTGGAACTTGGGGAATGCTTCCTCCACACAGAGTGGTGATAGGGAGCCCCGTAGGCCTCAGTAGAGGGGTGACTTGAGCAAGGCCACACATGTCTACACTGCCCTGCACCTTCTATGCTCCATCCCACCTCCTTATAGGGCTAAATGGCTGGGGACAATAACTGAAGGTAATTATAGAGGTGGTAGGAAAACAGGTGAGCCAATGCTTGCTTTGACTTTTTCCATAGTCCAGGGGGGAAAAACCCAACTAAATAATTTAGCTCTTCACAGGAGTCCCCCTTGGGTACACCCTGATATCTAGCCCCATTCCTGTGCTTACAGTCTCTTCTTTACCCCTTTCTGTGAGACTTTGTCAAATATCCAACACAGAAAGGCTTCATCTTTTTAAAAATTAAAACTCACACCCTCTGTCAAAGAGGTTGATCTCATCCCAGAATCTGCTTTTTTCACTGCCACTCAAACCAGGGACTTGGTCCCTACTGGGGCCCAGGGGAGGCGGAGGGGATACTTGGATGGGATAGTCAAGGGTGGGCTTTGGCACTCCAAGGTCTGATGCCCTCTGGGTATCTTTCTGTCAGTGTGAAGGTAGGTTTCTTGTTCATTACTGGCCCTCACACCTGCTCGCGCATTCACGTGTGTGTACGCACACACACAATTATACACACATAGACCTCCATAAAGACACGGTATTTCTCTGAGACAGTGGTATCAATGAAAAGGAAACAGTTTCTTTTTTCCCAAAATAGCATCTGCACATATTGTGCTGCCAGGAGCAGGAAGAGTGCTGTGCCACCAGACCCATTGCTGTAAAGAGAAAAACTGACAAAGACTCTGGACATTTTATTTTTAATAATCACTTTACCTTTGGCTCAAACAAATCCTCAGGCACAGCACCATCCTGCCCTAGGGCAGAGCAGTCCTTCAGAAGGGGCGGTGGTCGTGGCAGCACTGGGTCTTCCACCCACACACCTGAGCTCATCTGGTGGCACGACAACTTCATGGTGACTGTGATGACTGCTGTATCACCTCATTTTAGAGATCAGGAAATGGAGACTCACTGAGGCTTCTGGTTCCCGAAAGGTCAGATGTGGCTGAGCCAGGACTAGAACCTCCTACATATATTAGTGGAAGAGAATAGTACTGAATGTATACTTTGTTAAAATAGATGACTGTACTGGTAAAGAAGAAATTCAGGTGAGAATGTGCGAAATACATAGGGACCAAGAGTCCAAGATAGATAAGGTATTACTACATTTTATTTTCCAAGAAAACCCAAGGAAGAAATATCCTATCTGTAACTGTGTTATAGGAGGCCTTTTTTCCCCCCTTAGCCAAATTTTCTATTAGATACTCTATGAGGATCTGCTTAGTTTCTTCATCTAGATGTAGGAAAGGCTGCATTATGATCAGCCCTTTCCAACCCCAGCGTGCTATGATGTAAAAAATTAATATAACATGATACGCAGTAAGGAGAATGACTTCCTTGTTATGTGTTGACTCGGGAATGGTTGTGGTTAAGTCACAGAGCAGTGAAGCCAATGTTACAGCTCTAGTGCGTCCAAGGTCATAAAGTTAGCCCGTCTGCAGCCACAGCGAAGATAATGCTTGATTTCATGATTGTGGAAGATGATTGGCCATTGTCAAGAGCAAAGAACCCATATCAAACTTTCTGTGAGATTAAACAACATGCAAATGAGACAATTGACATGTAAAAGAAAGCTTAAATGGGTGAAGGAAAAGAGTTCTCTGCTGATGCTGAAGGATTCATGAAGTCCAGATACACTTGTTAAGAGGGTCTCATCACCTGCAGGACTGACAAAAATTATAAATATCAGAAATTTGGTTTGTACAAATAGACCGTTATCTGTGAGAATGATGGCTGAGTGCTTAAATTGGCATGAAAGAACAGATTTATTTTGAGAGAATGCTTGAGGAGGAAAGTATGTGGACAGTGCTGTGCATTTGATGATCAGAAACTGCCAGGACTTGGCATTTGTCTGGATCTCTCAAGGGAAGCTGGACACAGTAAAGGAACTTTCAGGAACTCAGTTACTGGTCCAGCAATACCTTATATCTCTGGGCTACCTCTCTAGTCTACTTCATAGTCACAATTCTTGATCTAGAAACACTCATCAAAAAATATGGATAATACTTATCTCATGGGTTGTTGTCAAAATAAAATGAGTTTGTACGTATGAAAGGACATGGTAATTAGAAAAGCCTTCAACTTATGTTATTACTGGGGGACTTCAGGGGGATTAACTGTGTTTCAGGGGGATTAACAAGGAAAGGGGTGAGGAGGCAGTATGGTATCTTGGAGAAAGCTATGGTTTGTCGTCAGGTGGTGTGCGTTCTCACCCCTGCTCTGGAGTCTCATATTCCTCATCTGTAAAATGGGGATAATAAATCCCTATTTGCACAGGTGTGTGAGTTAAAGCAGAAATGAATAATGTATGGGAAAACTTTGCAAATGCTAAGTACTGTATTAGAGTGAGAAATTATAAGTATGATTATTATTTCTTGAGACCCCATTTTATGGGATTGAAACTCAGCTGCTCCGGTGACAGATAAGTGGGAATATACAGATGATTACCCGCAAACTATACTTTTTTTCCTTGTCATCTATCATCAATAAATATTTGACGTACATTTGAAATATGGCAACCCTGAAAGCCATTAATCCTAATACTCAGCATGCTGCAAAGCCAAAGGTTTCCCAGTCAGAGCCGCCCCCTGCTCTGTGATGCTTGCCTTGTGTGTGTGCGGACAGACTCATTCACTGCTGGTGCTGTCCGTAACGACCCGCCCACCAGTCAGCAGCCTGGCATAGGCGGCTGCTTGGAGCAGCTTGCAGGATCTGTAGGCAACTGCGGAGGAAGGACAAACTTTGTCCTAAAGAGGTATAAGCTAAGAGTTTCTGTCATGGGTGACTGTTGTTTCTGCCTCCTGAGCCTTCATGTACCCTCTACTGGTGAGAGAACCCCAGTTTTCCTTTTGTTAACCACCATTCCCCCACTCTCGCCATTGTGATATTTGGGAGTGGCTGACGTCTGGCCCCACTCTAGAAGTTGGAAGATAACCCAGGCCTTCTAACCAGAGAGAGCCTTGACAATTAGTTCTGGGAAGGGCAAGCCGATTTGGTCCGTTGAATGTCATGTTCAGAGCTCTTGCTCAAATATGTAGAAAAAAGTCTCTTCTGCATCTCAAGAGTACCATAAATAGCTTCCTGGTGATATTACTGAGCACCTAGATTTAGCTGGGCCTGCAGGTTAATTAGACTTTAAAGCTTACCTAAACCAGTGAATTCCTTTTATTTCCTTATTTATTTGTTTGCTCTAGTCAAAACTGTGCATAGCCATTTTACCAGCTATGGTTGTGTTCACTCCTTCAGTGTACACATGACTTACTGGGGGCTTCCTTGTGTCAGGCCCTGTGCAGGGAGTTTTGATGACAAGCCATGGGCTTTCTCATCGTGGAGCTTGAAAACTATGTGAGACACACTATTAAAATTCAGTATAGTAAATACAATGAGTGATATATGCATGAGGCAGTAAAAAGCATAAAGTGGAAGCCCTTAACTCATCTAAGATCAGGAGATCAAGTGTGAGAGATCTGGGAAGGTCTTCTACCTTGAGGAAGTAAACCTTGAAAGGTTACTTAAGTGTTGAGTAGGCATAGCCAGGATGAGATGGAGTGGAAAGAAAATATATGCTTGTTCTTACCTCTGAGACATAGAGAATAAGACAAAAATCTCACTGACAGATAATTAAAGCGAAAGAGTAGTAAAAGTGATCAAATAATGGAAGGAATCAGGATGATGGGAGGAGTCCTTTCAGATATGGGTTTCTCTTGGGTTTTGACTTCATCCTATGGGTCAGCCTGGAAATGTGAAAAGCAAAAGAATGTTTTCAAAGATCCTACCAGCAGCCATATGGAGAATAGATATTGGACAGATGCACTTGGAGGGAAGAAAACCAGTTAACAGGCTCTTGTCCTAACCTTGAGGAGAAACCTAATAAAATGTGGAGACACAAATAAAGATTAAAGAAATATTTTGCAGGTAATATTTATAGTATTGGTGTCTGGATGTGGGGATAAGAAAAGAGAAAAGTGTCATTTTTTATTTTTTTGCTTGTGTGACTGGTGAAGGTCTGTGGCCAACTGAGATGATGAGTTTTATTCTGGGCATGCTGGATTTCTGGTACATGAAGGATGATTAGATGGACACACCCAGAAGGGAGTTGGGTATATGAATCTGTGAACTATTAGAGAGGTTTAGTTTGGAGAGAGACATTTAGGAATCAACATAGAGTTCAAATCATGATATCACGTAAGGAGAAAAGTGGAGTATAAAAAGTAGAGCATTCTGGAGACTTCTGGCCAAGATGGAGGCGTAGGTAGACACACTGTGCCTCCTCACACAACCAAAAGAAGGACAACAACAAATTTTAAAAGAAAAAACAACCAGAACTGACAGAAAATCGAACCGTATGGAAGTCCAACAACCAAGAAACTAAGAAACATACATCCAGACCGGTAGGAGGGGCAGAGAGGACTCACGTGGCGGGGCGGTGGCTGGTGGACCGAGGAAAGGCTCGGTTGGCCGTGAGAGGTGGCGGCTGCGGCCCGGGTGTCCCAATCCCTCATGAGGATAAATGGGGAGGAACGGCTCAGGAGCGGGATGGACCCCGCAACCCAGAGTTCCGGCTCGGGGAGGGGAAGCCTCAAAGCCTCTGATTGAAAACTCTTGTGGGGGTTGAGGCGGCGGCAGCGTGAGAAACTCCCGGCCTCACTGGAGAGCTCGTTGGAGAGACCCACAGGGTCCTGGAGCATACACAGCTCTCCCACCAGGGATCGGCACTGGAGCCAGCACCAGAGGGGCCCGGTTGGACTGTGGGTAGTGCGGAAAGTGACTGGTAACCGGCAGGGAGCGGAGCGGCCACCATTGTTCCCTCTTGGACCCCTCCCCCACAAACAGCGTCACAACGCAGCGACGTGGCCGCCCTGCCCTGGTGAACACCTAAGGCTACGCCCCTTACTATGTAACAGGCGCACCAAGACAACAAAAATGGCCCAAATGAAAGAACAGATCAAAACTCCAGAAAAAATGCAACTAAGCGATGAAGAGATAGCCAACCTATCAGATGCACAGTTCAAAACACTGGTAATCAGGATGCTCACAGACTTGGTTGAATTTGGTCGCAAATTAGATGAACAAATGAAGGATATGATAAGGGAAATGAAGAAAAATGTACAGGGAACCAACAGTGATGGGAAGAAAAATGGGACTCAAATCAATGGTGTGGACCAGAAGAAAGAAAGAAACATTCAACCACAACACAATGGAGAAACAAGAATTTGAAAAAACGAGGAGAGGCTTGGGAACCTCCAGGATGTTTTTAAATGTTCCAATATCTGAATCATAGGGGTGCCAGAAGGAGAGGAGGAACAGAAAGGAATTGAAAACTTATTTGAACAAATAATGAAGGAGAACTTCCCTAATTTGGCAAAGGAAATAGACTTCCAGGGAGTCCAGGAAGCTCAGAGAGTCCCAAAGAAGTTGGACCCAAGGAGGAACACACCAAGGCACATCATAATTACATTACCCAAGATGAAAGATAAGGAGAGAATCTTAAAAGCAGCAAGAGAAAAGGAG
>VMDR010034072.1:0-11167 GCA_007922815.1 Macrotus californicus
AGTGGCTAGTTAGACAAAACACCCTGGTTATTGCTGTACTGCACCAACGAATTCATAGTTCTTCACTATTTGCTTGTTCTTTAAACCTGATAGAAAATTCTCCCCCATCTTACCCCATTTCATCTTCCCCTTGCCTCTGATCAGTGGAGTGAGGAATGTTATTTCACTTTTTTTCATTATTTTTATTTGTTTTATTTCCCCTTCTCTCAGCCTGGGCTTTACTCCTAACTCTTATTAGTTTGCTTCCCCCATCCTCTTAAAATCACTTATTTTATGGTAGACATTTCATAATCAATGTCCACTTTAGTACAATATTTTTAATCCACCTTTGTCAAACTTCATTCAGCTCTCGTTGCTTTTGACCCTTCTGTGGTTTTTCTCCAATTTTGCTACTGTTGGTCCAATACCTTTTTCATTGTACCTAAGACCTTGTAGTATACATTTCCCTTTTCTTACCCCACTGTTCCTATTGCCCCTATGTGTTTTACTTATATTTAATTTTTTTCTCTCCCTATCTTCACCTCAGTTTTATCCCCACTCTTATCAATTTTCCTCCCTCTTATTGCTCAATAACATTTTCCCCTCTTTTGATCATCTCATATTCCCTCTGTCACATCTTTTAATATCCATAATCTCTCTTCATCTTAATCAGTATTTGCTCAAATGCAGCTAAGATTGCTTATGCAGTAGGGTGGTCCCATTTGTTGGCATAGGTTAAGTTGTTTGGTAATACTGCTGTTAACCAACACTTATACAACAGCATATAAGACAAGGTGGGAATTTTGACTACCAGAAAATCCACTAGAGGAGAGAACCCATCAACATAGAAGCCACCAGCAAGTAAAGTCCAAGTACAACAAGAGAGGCCACACAAAAACAAGAAAGGGAAACTCTAGACTATCCAGACAAGGAGATCGCAGAGACCACATCACTGAGTCACACAGAACTCCTACCACAGAAGACAACCCCACGAAGACAGTTGACAAACTAGAACATCCTGGATCATGGAAATAACCAAAAAGAGCCACCTAAAATGGGGAGATAAAGAAAGAGCCCCTAATCAAAAGGAATGGAAGAACCCCCAGAAGTAGAGCTAAATGAATTTGATGTAAGCAATCTATTAGACATAGAATTTTTAAAAAATGGTGATAAGGATCCTCAAAGAACTCACAGTCAACTACAAGTAAATGAATGAGAACTATAACAGCATGAAAAAGGAAATAGAAACTATAAACAAGAACCAGGAAGAAATGGAGAATATAATATCTGAAATAACAAATAAACTGGAAGTAATTACAAGCAGACTGGATGAAGTGGAGGACCAAATTAGTGAGCTGGAATACAAGGTAGAAAGAAATACCCAGGTAGAGCAACAGCATGAAAAAAGACTCAAAATATGATGAGAGCTTAAGGGAACTTCAGGACAACATGAAATGTAACAACATTTGAATCATAGGAATACCAGAAGGAGAAGAAAAGAAACAAGGGATAGAAAATCTGTTTGAAAAAATAGTGACAGAAAGCTTCCCTAACCTGGAGAGGGGAAAAGCCATACAAGTGTAGGAAGCACAGAGGGTACCAAGAAAGATGAACCCAAAGAGGCCTACTCCAAGACACATCATATTTAAGAAGCCTAAATTTTAAGACAAACAGAGACTCTTAAAAGCAGCAAGAGAGAAACAAGAGTAACATACAAGGGAGCTCTGATAAGGCTAGCAACTGACTTCTCAACAGAAACACTATAAGCCAGAAGGGAATGGCAAGAAATATTCAAAGTAATGAAAAGCAAAGGCCTGCAACCAAGACTGCTCTACCTAGCAAGAATATCATTTAAAATTGAAGGTGAAAGAAGGAGTTTCCAAGACAAGAAAAGGTTAAAACGATACATGTCTACCAAACCAGCACTGCAAGACATGGTAAAGGGACTGCTGTAAGAAGATGAAGAGAAAGAGAGAGAGGAATGCAGGTACAAAAGGGAAAAATGGCGATGAATAAGTACCTATCAATAATAATCTTAAATGTAAATGGATTAAATGATCCAATCAAAAACCATAGAATAGTAGAATGGATAAAAAATATGATGCGCACATATGCTGTCTACAAGAGGCTCACCTCAGAATAAAAGACCTACACAGACTAAAAGTGAAGAGTTGGAAAAAATATTCAAGCAAATGGACAGGAAAAAAAAAGCTGGAGTAGCAATACTGATATCAGACAAAATAAACTTCAAAACAAGGCCATAAAAAGGGACACAGAAAGACATTACATAATACTGAAGGGAAGATTCCACCAAGAAGACATAAACATTGTAAACATATATGCACCCAACATAGGAGCACCCAAATATATAAGGAAAATGTTGGAGGACTTCAAGAAAGATATAGACAGCAACACACTTATAGAAGGGGATTTTAACACCCCACTGTCAACAATGGATAGATCTTCCAAACAAAATATCAACAAGGATATAAAGACTCTGAACTATGCACTAGAACAAATAGCCCTAACTCATATATAGCTAAACTTTCATCCCAAGGAAGCAAAGTACACATTCTTTCTGAATGCACATGGAATATTTTCAGAGATAGACCACATGATAGGACACAAAGCATGCTTCAACAAATTCAAAAAATTTAAAACACATCAAGCATTTTCTCAAAACACAAGGGCTTGAAACTAGAAACCAACCTCAGGGATAAAACTCAAAAGCATTCAAATTCATGGAGACTGAATAGCATGCTATTAAACAATGAATGAGTTAATGAGATCAAGGAAGACATCAAAAAATTTTCTGGAAACAAATGAAAATTACACACAACAGTCCAAAACTTATTGGACACAGTGAAGGCAGTCCTGAGAGGGAAGTTCATAGCAATACAGGCCTACTTACAAAAAGATAAAAACATTTCAAATAACCAACCTAACCCTACATCTACAAGAACTAGAAGAACAACAAAAAACAAAGCCCAGAGCAAGTAGAAGGAAGGAAATAATAAAGATCAGAGGAGAATTAAATGACATAAAGACTAAAAGAACAATTCAAAGGATCAATATATCCAGGAGCTGGTTCTTTGAAATGATATACAAAATTGATTAGCCTTTAACCAGACTCATCAACAAAAAAAGGGAAAGGACCCAAATAAATAAAATCAAAATGAAAAAATAGGAGATTACAATTGATTCAACAGAAATACAAAGGATTGCAAGAAATTACAACAAACAACCATATGCCAAGAAATTTCAAACCTAGGTGAAAGTAACTAGTTTCTAGAAACATATAATCTTCTGAAACTGAACCAAGAAGAAGTAGAAAGCCTGAACAGATCAATAACAGCTAGTGAAAATGAAGTAGTAATCAAAGAAATCCCAGCACATAAAAGCCCTGGGCCAGATGGTTTCAACAGGAAAATTTTATTAAACATTTAAGGAAGATCTAACCCCAATCCTTCTCAAACTGTTCTAAAAAATCCAAGAGGGAAGACTCCTAAACTCTTTTTACAAAGTCAATATTATCCTGATTCCAAAACCAGGTAAAGACACAATAACAAAAATTACAAGCCAATATACTTAATAAAAATAGATGCTAAAACTCTCAACAAAATATTGGCAAACTGGATATAGCAATATATTAAAAAGATCATACAGCATGATAGGTAGGATTTATTCCAGGGATGCAAAAATAGTACAATATTTACCAAACAGTAAATATAATATATCACATAAGCAAAATGAAGGACAAAAATCACATAATGTTATCAATAGATGCAGAAAAAGCATTTGATAAAATCCAGCACCCATTTATGATAATGACACTCAGCAATGTGGGAACCAAGGGAGCATACCTCAACATAATAAAGGCCATATATGAAAACCTACTGCAAACATCATACTCAATAGGCAAAAACTAAAAGTGTTTCTGTTTCCCAGGAACAAGACAAGTGTGTCTGCTATTAGCACTCTTATTCAACATAGTACTAGAAGTTGTAGCCACAGTGATCAGATAAGAAGAAATAAAAGGCATCTAAATTTGGGAAGGAGGAAGTAAAACTGTCATTATTTGCAGGTGACATGATGGTATACGTAGAAAACCCTACAGACTACACCAAAAACCAACTCAACCTAAAAAGTGAATTCAGCAAAGTAGTGGGGTATAAAGTCAATATTAAGAAATTGATGGCATTTTGGTACACCAACGATGAGGTTCAGAAAGAGACACCAAGAAAAAAATCCCATTTACCATAGGAACAAAAAATAAAGTACCAAGAAATAAATTTAACCAAGGAGGTAAAAGATCTTTATTCTAAAACTATAGAATACTGATGAAAAAAGTTGAGGAAGATACAAATAAATGGAAATATATACTGTGTTTATGGATTGAAAGAATTAACATCATTAAAATGACCATACTACCCAAAGCAATCTATAAATTCAATGCAATCCCTCTTAAAATACCAATGGCAATTTCACAGATCTAGAATAAATATTTCAAAAATTTATATGGAAGCAAAAAAGACTCCAAATAGCTTCAGCAATGTTGAGAAAAAAGAACAAAGTTGGAAGGATTACAAAATCTGATATCAAAATGTACTACAGGGCCACTGTAATCAAAACAGTCTGCTACTGGCATAAGAACAGATCCATGGATCCATGGAACAGAGTAGAGAGCCCAGAAATAAACTCATGTCTCTATGGTCAATTAATATTTGACACAGGGTGCACAAGCATAAATGGAGTAAAGATAGTCTTTTCAATAAGTGGTCTTGAGAGAACTGGACTGGTACATACAAAAAAGTGAAACTAGACCACCAACTTTCGCCATACACCAAAATAAACTCAAAATGGTAATAGACTTAAATATAAGCCATGATACCATAAAAATCCTAGAGTAAAACATCGGCAGTAAAATTTCAGATATCTCACGTAGCAATATTTTTGCCAGTACATCTCCAATGGCAAGGAAAATAAAGGAAAAATTTAAACAACTTGCACTACATCAAGTTAAAAAGCTTCTTCATGGCTAGAGGAACCATCATCAAAGGAAAAGGAAACTGATTATATGGGAAAACATGTTTGCCAATGTTACATCATGCAAGGGTTTAATCTCGAAAATATATAAAGAACTCATACATTCAATACCAGGAAGGCAAACAATTCAATTAAAAGACAGGCAAAAGATCTGAATAGACACTTCTCCAAAGAGAGTGTACAGATGGCCCATAGACATACAAGAAAGTGTTGAACATCACTAGGTATCAGAGAGATACAAATTAAAACCACAACAATATATCACTTCAGAGCTGATAAAATGGCTATCAATTACAAATCATCAAACAACAAGTGCAGGTGAGGATGTGGAGAAAAGAGAACCCGAAGGCACCATTGGTGGGAATGCAAAATTTTGCAGTCACTGTGGAAAACAATATAGAATTTCCTCAAAAAATTAAAATGGAGCTACCTTTTGATCAAGTGATTCCACTGCTGGGAATATCACCTAAGAACCCCAAAATGCAAATTCAAAAGAAGTCATGTGCCCCTTTGATCATAGCAGTGCTATTTACAATAGCCAAGAGTTGGAAACAGCTCAAGTTGATCAGTGAATCAAAAACCTGTGATACATTTATACAATGGAATACTAAACAGCAAAAAAAAGAGGGAATTCCTATCTTTTTGCAATAGAATGGATGGAACTGGAGAGAATTATGCTAAGTGAAATAAGCCAGTCAGTGAAAGACAAATACCATATGATCTCACTTATAAAACAAATCTAATGATCAAAATAAACTAATGAGCAAAAGAGAAGCAGAGGCATAGATTCTTGGAATAGACTGACAGTGGTAAGAGGGGAAGATGGAGGTAGGGAATGTTTGAAAGAGGTAAAAGAACTTCCAGTCAAGATGGCAGCATAGGTAAACACAGCATGCCTTTTTGCTCAACCACATCAAAATTACAGCTAAACTATACAACAACCATCACTCAGAACCAGCAGAAATTGAGTTGAATGGGAGTCGGACAACTACAGAATTAAAGAAACCACATCCATCTCACTGGTAGGAGGGCCAGAGAGATAGAACAGGATGTTCCCACATACACATGTGGTGGATAAAAATTCAAGAGAGATATCTTGGGAGCAAGGAGTCCCAGCCCCATACCAGATGCCTATCCCAGGGTTCCAATGCCAGGAATAAGTTCCCATAACTTTTGGCTGCAAAAACCAAGAGGGATTGAGTTGGTGGTAGAAACTTCTGAATCCCAAGCAGTTCTCTTAAAAAATGCACACTTGAGCTTACTTAGGCTCACTCCCTCTGAACTCTAGCACTGGGGTAGCAACTTAAAAGGCACTAGTAGCATATGGGGTGGAACTGAAGGGTCTGGCATCGAGGCAAGAGCTAGGGTGTAACTTTCTCCCAGACAGAAAGGTAGGTAGAGGCCATTATCCCTTTTTTGAATTCTCCCCACATGGGGTCACAGAGCCAGCAGGTAGGTACCATATCTGAGACTCTATCAATTGGCTACCAGTTTGCCCTGTCCTGGAGATCACCTGAGACTCTGTCCCACTGAAACTATGGGCCCATCTGAGCTGTTAACAGTAACTTTTCCATATGAATGCCTGGTCTTGGCTCATGCCTCACAACTTCCTAATCCCTCTCAAACAAGCAATAGCTGGCCTCAGTGAGCTCCTAGCCTTTATACATCTTATTAAATATGCCCAGGCTCAGCACTAGCAGCAACCAGACAAGATTCACAGGTTGGCTTTGCCTGGGAATCTCCAAGCCCAGTGCAAGTACCAGCCATCTCAGATTGCTTTATCACTCTGGCAGGGTGGCCTGGGCAAAACACAGGTGGAGGCCAACCTTGGCCTGCACCACCTAGAAAACTTGAGAGCCTGTGCACTCAGTGGACAGCTATAGACCATATCAGAGCACCACCACCCTGCCCCCTGCAGAGCTGATCCTTCATGAAGGGTGGAGTTTGGTGGTCAGAGGTCACACCCTGTCCTTACAGCTGACTGGCCTCAGTAAATCCCTCCCATTGACCTGCCAACAGCAATCAAGTATTAACTACAAGAGGAGGATGTGCTCAGCCCACACAAAGGATGTGCCTTGAGTACCCAACTTTGGTAAAAGGGGAGACTGTGCCACTGGACCCTACAGGACACCTATTATATTAGACCATACTACCAAGGCAGGGAGTCATAGAAACTCTACCTAATACATAGAAGCAAACACAGGGAGGTGGTCAAAATGAGTAGACAAAGAAACATGGACCAAATGAAAGAACAGAATAAAACTCCAGAAAAAGAACAAAACAAAATGGAGATAAGCAATCTGTCAGATGAAGAGTTCAAAGCAAGGGTTATAAGGATGCTCAAGGTACTTACTGAGGACCTCAACAGCATAAAAAAGATCTAGTCAGAAATGAAGGATATACTAATTGAAATAAAGGACAATTTACAGGGAAACAACAGTAGAGTGATTGAAGCCTAGAATTCAATCAATGATCTGGAACATAAGGAAGCAAAAAAACAACCAATAAGAAAAGAAGAAGAAAGAATCCAGAATAAACAAGGACAATGTAAGCAACCTCTGAGACAACTTCAAGCATTCCAATATTCATATCATAGAGGTGCCAGAAAAGAGAAGAGAAAGAGCAAGAAATTGGAAATCTATTTAAAAAATAATGAAAGAAAAATTCCTTAATTTGGTGAAGGAAATAGACATGCAAGTCCAGGAAGCACAGAGAGCCCCGGAGAAGATGGATGCAAAAAGGCCCACCCCAAGGCACATAATTTAAATGCCAAAGGTTAAAGACAATGAGGGAATCTTAAAATATGCAGGAGAAATGCAGAGTGTTATCAACAGGGGAGTTCCCATAAGACTGACAGCTGATTTCTCAAAAGAAACTTTGCAGGCTAGAAGGGATTGGCAAGAAATATTCAAAGTTATGAAAAGCAGGAACCTACAGCCAAAATTACTCTACCCGGCAAAGCTATCATTTAAAATTGAAGGGCAGAGAAGGAACTTCCCAGAGAAGAAAAAAACTAAAGGATTTCATCATCACCGAATTATTATTATATGAAATGTTAAAGGGACTTATTTAAGAAAAAGAAGAAAATCGAAACTATGAACAATAAAATGGCAATAAATACATATCTATCAACAACTGAATCTAAAAAACAAACTAAGCAAACAAGAAAAGCAGACACAAAAATGTGGATACAGACAGCATTTTGATGGTTGCCAGATGGGGAGAGGGTGTGGGGGAATGGGTAAAGAGGTGAGGGAATTAAGAAGTACAAATAGGTAGTTGTAGAATAGCCATGGGGATGTAAAGTACAGTATAGGAAATGAAGTTGCCAAAGAACTTATACTCATGAACCACGGATGTGAACAACTGTGTAGGGATTGCCTGAGGATGTGATGGGTCTTAAGTGCAGGGAGACAAAGGAGGAAAAGTTGTGACAGCTGTAATAGCATAATCTCTAAAATATAATTTTTTTAAAAGAAAGAAGGTGAAAGGATTAGACAAAGATATATATATATCAAGGACCCATGGAAATGGACAACACTGTGGGAATTGATTATGGAAGTAGGGGATGGCCTGGACAGATGGGGAGAATGGGGGGATAATTGGGACATCTCTAACAACATAAACAAAAACATTATAAAAATTTAAAAAAGTGAAGCATGATTAAAAAAACAGAAAAGTGCCAATCATCAAATGATCTTGCCAATACAGAGTGCCATGCTAATACGAGTTTCCAAAAATCATAAAATATACTCTGTTTATGTATAGAAAGGATGCTTCTTCTATATGTACAATTCATTTACGTATAGAAAGATATGGCTGTTTTTGCATTGAAGTGTCCCTTGATTTATAATTTCTCTATTAGATATCTTTGTAATCACAAATTTTATATCCAGAAATTCTATACTGCATTTAAACTAACATGTTTGAAGTGTCATTCTTTGTTTAATTATTTTGATCTTTTCTAGATAGAACATATTTTTTAAGAAAGAGAAAATATATTTAAGGCTAGTAATTTGCTTTGCTTTTTATTAAAAAGCATTTGCTAATTTGCAAATAAAGTTTCTTCAGCAACATTGTGCTGAAAATATTTATAGCAATGTTAAATTTGTATATTTGTTGAGTTACATAAAAAGTAAAAATTGGTGAAAATCCAGATTGATAACCAGTATCTTTCTGCTGTGTAAAGAAGTCTGAAACAGGATGAAGACATTCCACTCTGGAAATAGCCTTTCTGTGATTTCCTTAGCCTGTATGCAACCTGAAGCAGATTTGATAAACCAGGGTCCACTCATCCGGATGAATGTCCAGGTTTTAGATAACTTGAACTAATTAATAGACTATGCACAGAGCAACCAACAGTATGGGCTATCTGATTTTGTTCGCCTCTCCTTTTCTAGGACCTTGCTTGCATTCCTGTGCATAGGAAACATTCGTTGCAAAGGTTAGGCCATGGAGATTCCGGCTTGTTGAAGAGAAAGGAGAAGAGAGGAAGGATACAGTCCAAGCAAAAAAGGAAGGAATAGAAAGGGTAGTGGAATGAATAAATTATGGCCAGAAAGACAATGATAAAATATAGCCATGAGGAAAATAAGAAAATGAAGAGAGAAAAGTGTGGGAAAATGAAATATAGCTATTGAATCAGAAGTTCAATTAAATATATTTCAATGAATAGTCTTCCAATGTCTTCTAGCCCAAGATTAGTCAAATTCATAATAATTTAACTAAGAGAATGAGGTAGAAAAAAAAAGGGGGTTAATAAAGTTTTACATGTTTTGACCATAATGTCACTTCCAAAGGTAATATCTAAGTAAGTGACATTATTGTTATAATGAGATATAATACAATTCAAATTCATTTATATAATTTTTAAATTCACTATAGTTTTTCATCCCTGGCTGGTATAGCTCAGTGGATTGAAAACTGGCCTGAGAACCAATGGGTTGCCAGTTTGATTCCCAGTCAGGGCACATGCCTGGGATGTGTACCAGGTCCCCAGTTGGGGGCGCACGAGAGGCAACCACACATTGATGTTTCTCTCCCTCTTTCTCCCTCCCTTCCCCTCCCTCTAAAAATAAATAAATAAAATTTTTAACATAAACAAATAAAATCATTATAATTTTTCTGAGAAAATGATGGTTGCAACAGAAATATACACATCTTTTTCACATCTTAGTCTTCTCAGATTCTCCTATGCTTAGTTATCTTTTTATTGAACCTACCATTTTATAATATTTACATCTGTAGATCTAGTTGTATTTTCCCACTACATTTTAAAAAGTAACCTTTTTATTAAAGGGAAGATTTTATTCCAAGTTTTAACAATAGATTTCAGATTATTACTAAAGTAATTTTTCCTGAGCTCAGTGACATAAAATAAATTATTTTCCTCTTAAGTTGAAATTGATCAGTAGTTAGAGAAAAACAAACCAGGTTCAATCTATGAATGTGGACTTCAATTTCTCAAACAATTTTTGACTGCACTCTGAGGGATGGGTTCTTTATTATGTAAATTTAAAAGACAATATGGAATATATTTTATTTTCTGTTTAAGAATTACGAAGAAAATCAGAAAAAAATACAACTTGCCACATTATGGTAAGTATGTGAGTCAAGTTCAGAATCCTCTTAGTTTCCACCCACCCTCATCAGCTTCCAGATGGACATTTTACTGCCAAAGTCCCTCCATGGCCTCTATTATGTGTTCCCTATAATTTAATATCTTTTGTACGTTGGTTAGACACCGTTTGACACAAATATCTATATATAGTCTAGGGAGGAGACCACAGAATTCATGGTCAAGAAAACACCACTAAGTACTGCTAATTACTTTGAATACAAAGCTCTTAATTCTGGATTCTAATCCATTGCCAGAATAAATTTATTCTGGGAACAAGTCTCGGAGATATCTGAATAGCAATGCAGTTATGTGAACAGTCCCAAAGTCCATAGGAGTCACATAACTTTTATTTACTTTAAAAAATATAACTGTAAAATTCTACATAAATAGTTCACATATAATGCCTACATATGTGTGTGTGTGTGTGTGTGTATAAATGTTTGTGTTTATACACATACAATTCAGTATACACTAAAAATCACTTCTGAAAGAGAGATGACCTTGATGGTTGCAGGATCTGTA
>VMDR010034073.1:0-11165 GCA_007922815.1 Macrotus californicus
CATATAGTGAGATGGTCATCACAGCATTACTATAAAAGCAAAACTGTAGAAATATCCTAAACTTGTATCTCCATAAAATATAACTATCAAAAATGATGGTCATAAAAACTATGTACAGTAAGTAACATGGAAAATGTCTGAGGAAGACACAACTGAAAAAGAAGCAGGGAACAGGACTGTGGATATAATAATGAACTCTGTTACCCTTAAAAGATAATATAAATATTATCTATAATTTTTATAATAGATAATTTTTATTATCTATGATATTACCAATAATTATGTTTGGGTAATGAAAACACGAGTGATTAAAAAATTAATGTTTTTTAAAAAACATAAGCAATGAGTATGTAAAAAATAACACATTAAAAATATAAGGAATTGCCACTGACTGGTGTGGCTCAGTGGGTTGAGCGTTGTCCTGAAAACCGAAAGTTTGCTGGTTTGATTCCCAGTCAGGGCACACACCTAGGTTGTGGGCCAGGTCCCTGGCTGGGGGCGTGCGAGAGGCAAGGAATCGATGTTTCTCTTGCACATAGATGTTTCTCTCCCTCTCTGTCTCCCTCCCTTCCCATTTCTCTAAAAATAAATAAATAAAATCTTTAAAAACAAAAACAAAAATATAAGGAATAGATACATATCCTTTATCACATAAAGTCTACATGCTTATGTACTTAATTTATCTAAATGTTTTTCAGCCTACTTTATCTTCTTTGGTAGCAAAGAACATGAATTATTGTGCAGATTAAAGACTATCATTTCAGATACTTTAAATACATGCAGTAATCTGCTTCAGTAGATAACACTTTACTATCCCAAATCTATATTGGTAAGTCTTCTTCCATGATTTAGTAGTTACTGTAATAAACACTCTAATTCAGAGCTGTTCTTCCTTTCTCTAATACCCAATTCTAAAGGCTTTCAACAGTTGTTTTTCTTCGCTGGGTACTCTCTTTCATGCTCAGATATGTATTTCCAGCATAGTATTCTGTGTCATAGGCCTGATTTGCTACCCTTTCCTGTCCTCTGTCCCTGTCTGCCTCCTGGGAAGCCATCACCCTGGAAACAGCCAACACACATTTATACTAGGGTGGTAATGGAAGACAAGGATTAGCAGCTATTCCTCCTATCAGGAACTCACATTTAATAAAAAGTGCTTCAAATGAAAGAAATAACTCAACAATGGTAGAATTTTAGAGATAGCCTGAGGAGGAAGTTATTTTAAGGATCTCTTTTGCAACTTTAGATTATGAGGGGGGACCCCCCCGACAAAAACCAGAATTATCTTCTGGAGGATGGGCCCCTTGTAGTACAGGCTTCCCCTGCTATGTGAGAGTTCTAGGAACCCCTGAATCAGTGCACCAGCTGATGCTCTTGTAGGAGGCTGTGCTGGACCTCTGTGAATTGTTGAAGACAGCACATTTGTCCATTTCATGATAGGAGATTCATGACACACCTGCCCACACCGTGCTGAGTATTCAGCAGTTTTTGACCATAAGTGGCATGATATGCCCGTGCCCACCCTCCCTATTCACCTGATCTCACCGTGAGTGACATTTGTTTGTTTCCCTGGATTAAAAAGTCCTCAAAGGGAAACATTTTGCCAGTACGTGAGAGGTGAAACAAAAAATAGCAGAAGCACTAAAGGCATCAAAACTGATGCATTCAAAAACTGTTTTGAGCACTGGAAAAAATGCAGCAGGTGTACTGTATCAAATGGAGAGTACTTTGAGGGTGACTGAATTTTAAACATGTAAGAATAAATACACAATTTTTTATAAGTAAATTCTGGGTTTCTTGGGGTTCCCCCTCATATACCATCTAAGCTCTTGCTTACAGTAACTACCAGTGAGGCTATCCTCGTGTCAAACTATCCACCAGTCGTTAATTCCAAGTGGTCTGGCAGTTTACAAGTTAAAAATGTTGGGAAACACCCGTAAGAACTGACGAGGCCATTTGGCTCTTCAGTCCCTATTAATTTATGTCCACGCTCTGGGGAAGGCAGCCTGTGACCATCTATGGCTGCCACTGACCTTCTTGTAATGGGAAAAAAGTTCCACCAAAGAAGACATTTGGTATCTTAAAAATGTGAGTGACAGCAGAAAACTGCTCAGAGGAATTATACAAACTTCTAGCTCTTTAGGTGTTTTCTTACAAATATAAAAATCATAGCCCAAAGGAAAAAATATACTAAAAAGGCATATGAAATTGCATAAATGCAACTAATAGTAAATGTCAAAATAACTAGCTATATAGAGTAATTTTTGAGCCAATATATACCCAAGATTTATAATTCTGGTACTAAATATACCTGTCAAAATGTACTTTTTTTGGAGGGGAGAATAGTGTTGCTATGGAACGTCCTCGGTGCATATAGGCAATAAAATTTCTTCTAATATCCCCATACTCGGTGTCAGCTGACTCTGGGGTGTCAACTGTCACTTGGGTCTTTTGCCCAGCTCTGTGACAGAAAAAATATACCTTCTGGGAACTGAATTACTGAAGAATAAATAATTCTTATTGTTTATGCTATTTACAAGTCATATAATGTATGCTTTAGCATTCTTTTTATATTCTTGGACAATACATGGAAATCATTTCTTTTTACTCTATGTGTCTCTTTATTTTAAAAAGACTACAACCAACCTTCCAATTTTTAAAGTTGTGAGTAATCACGTCACAAAATCAGATACTCAAAATAAATGAGCATTTAAATGTACAGTCCAGAGCTCTAACGTAAAAAGCTCATTCAGCCTGACACCCAGAAGGTGAAGTGCATCCCCTGACCGTGCTGGGCTGACACACCAGTGGCAGGCGGGCGCGCGGGCGGGCCCAGAGACAAGCTCTGCCTGCTCCGTAACCTGCCCAAAGAGCCTGACCACGACCCCAGTTTCCACGTGACTCTGCGCTCTTTGGTCTCCTAAGAAGCGACAAAATATCTTTTATTTTCTTTGGACGTATTCCTCAGTTTTCCAAGATTATACATTTTATTACATCTTCTCATTTTGGGGTTGTTTCTACTTGATTCTCATAAAACCAAGAAAACGCTTCAGCGATTTGAGGGCTTTGCTCTTAAGGACGCCCCTTGCCCTCACGTAGTCTGCGTCAGGGAGCGCTCCGCTAGTGGTCCACAGAATGATGTCCCACAAGCTCCCAGCACTTTGGACCCATGAGAGGCATGTACTCTTCCTCCTACATTTATAACATAACGAGAAGTTGACGAGGGGTATCTTTTTCCTGCATCATACATAGGTTTAAGCACTTTTTAGGGAATATAATGTCAATTTTACTTGTAACATTTCCTAATTACGCTACAACAGTTCACAAAACATTAGATTTACTCATTGAATGATTTACTATATCGCTCACAGCATAAATATGTTTATGTGGCTGGCTTACCCTTGCGATGCTTATCATCTGTTGTTCTGAGTCTCTCTGAATAATGATTTTTTTTGCGGCTATAGAAATAACGAATGGGTACTGACAGAAGGAAAACCTGCCCAACAAGTGGAAACAGAAAAAGCAAAATTGTGTATTTTTAGCAAAATTATACTATGGGAATCTAAGGTACCCCTTCTAACAATAAAAAACATTACTTCTGAATTGTGTTTTATCATTACAAAACAAGCTCATGTACATCATTTCTTTTAGTATCACAACCCTGTGAAGTATGTATCATCAATAGGTGTGCTGTGCCTTTATTTTCTAGAGGAGGCTACATCTAATGTTCTATCTGCTCATCACTCATATTGTTTATACAGATGGTTTCCATTTATGTCCAGTCACCTGTACGTCATTACCTGCGAAAAACATGGCCAGCACCAGAACCAAGAGGCAGAAGTGTTGGTGAGGGAGGGTTAGGACAGAAAGTTCAAGTACAGAAATTAATGGAAGAATCCATTATTATATGAATATTTCGGATGTGTGAGCTTCAGAAATGAGGAAATCTTACAAAAACTACAAACAGCAAAGTGATAAATTTAAACCAATAAAATAAAAGTCAGGGAGCCCTGGCTGGTGTAGCTCAGTGGATTGAGGTGGGCTGTGAACCAAAGGGTCGCTAGTTCGACTCCCAGTCAGGGCACATGCCTGGGTTTCAGGCCAGGTCTCCAGTGGGGGCCATGTGAGAGGCAACCACACATTGATGTGTCTCTCCCTCTCCTCCTCCCTCCCTTCCCCTCTCTCTAAAAATAAATAAATAAAATCTTAAAAAAAATAAAAGGGCGGAAAGTATGTTGCTATTAGTACTGTACTTAATGGTGCAGTAAATATGAAATGAGATGTATTTGTAAAGATACAATATTACGACCAAAGGTTTGAACTTTTTCCTGGGTCGTGAAAAAAATTCTATGTCATGAAAAAAGCCACAAGCTACACAGAGAGAAATGCATCTGGAGAGAACCAGTATGGCAGCAGCGACACTTCGGGAGTTAGACTCCCGTCAGAAGTGGCTGCGACACATCCAGCAGTTTTCACTGGAACCCACCCGAGTGCAGTCAGGCAGCATCTGTGACCACTGGGCGCTGTGAAGGCACTACGGGGACAAGGAGGAGGTGCCAGTGTGAACTGAAAACAAAACAGCTTTCCCCGCGGACTGAAATTATTTAAAAAAAACCAGTAAGAGTTGTTCAGTGCTAATGTGCAATAATTTTGAGTCGCTAAGTGCTAAGAATTAAGAAATGAAAAGAAGTATAATGGACTTAGTAGGATAAGAGCAATGGAATCAGTACGATGTACGCGGAGACCTTTCCCCAGTCATGGCACACAGAAAAATGATGCTGTGTGTCTGACACACTAAGATGAACAGATGAGGCTGCTCGTGGCCAGGGGTGACTTGCCCTAGGGCTCCAGGCCTCCCTCCAGGTCCAGGCTGCTTTCCAAGGGCTGGAGGGGTCACAGGGTCAAAACTCGAACTCATTCTTGGTACAGCGCCGTGGTGCAGGGGTTAGAGGGGCTCTAGGTTAAAAGCGGCCATTGAAATATGCACAATAACTCTTGTTTTGTGTTTTTGTCTACAATACAATTACATTAAAGTGGGGGGAAAAAGCACCTTTGTAAAATAAACTTTCTCAAGAAAATATCCATCAAACTGACGGAGGCCCCCAGAAATGGAATTCTTATTCAGTTCTGGATGTTCATGTGGACCGAGGTATGTCCAGAAGGCCATTTTATGTTTTAGGCCAATTCTGGTAGAAAGGGTCCTTGGAAGCTTGGACCAATTTACGAACTACTCTGGGGTTGTGAGGTTACTTACACCCACACCGCATCTCTTAGTCTCCATGAGCTCTCCAGGGTACCACATAGTCTGGGAACAAATGATGTTTGGGGTAGTCTTGCTGGTTTAACCCGAACAGTAAGTGTGGATCTAAGGTGCAGTGTATTAAAGATTTGGTCAGGTGTTTTGAGAATCTATTATACTATGGTAATCATTGTGGTAAAAACCTTTCTCTAACAGCATTTTTAAAATGCAGTACGTAAAGGTCAACCATTCTTTCTGCAGAATAAGGGCCAATGGAGTGAATGTGTGTGTATCTGCACGTGTGTGTGAGCACTGTGTTAGGTCAGGCTCTGGCAGACTATGCCCCTGGGACAAATATGGTCTGCCACCTGTGTTTGTAATTCAAGTTCCCTAGGACACAGTCACACCCATTCATTTATATGTCGCCTAAGGCTGCTTTTGTGCTATAACAGACCAGAGGTTGTATAGCCCAAAGAGCCAAAAATATTTACCGTGCACTACTTTACAGAAAAAGCTTGTTAATCCCTGTCCTGCACAATAGCACATAGAATAAGCAGCCAGAAGAAACTGCACATCAACTTATTAGCGCCTTTCCTTTCTTAAAAGGATGTTATTAATCAAACCAAAACCAAATTAACATGCACATGAATTCAAAATGCAACCGAAAAAGAAAATGCTTTAACAAATACAGTATTTCCAGGCTGAATATTTAAACTATATGTTTATATGTAAAGGTATGGCTATATTTAAATTTACTTATACAAACTTAAAACTCATTCATTATTTTAAGCAGTATTTCATTTAGGCGAGTAATCAAATGAGCGTCTGACTGTACCTGTGGGAGTTTCCAAAGCTCTGCCAGGTGTGGTACTCTTCCATGAGATCAATGTGATCCAATGTAGAGTTATAGAAGTCAGTGTAGGGAACAAGGGGAGGGTGAACCAAATTGTTTGCTGTATCTGCGAAGATAAATTCTAATATAATGGCCTTTTCCAACATGCACAGGATTCACTCTAATAATAAGAACATTTTAATGTCTACCAGGTAGTCTTTAGCTATTCCAATTTTAAGCAAGTGTAGCTCCAAGTAGAAAAGGCAGTTCTATAATTGTGGTCAAAATGAGGCCAACAATTTCTTGTTTGGTTAAAATGGGGCCAACAATTTGTTTGTCCAAAAGAACTTGTGGTGGGGATGATAATAGCGCAGTGAAGGGCGTGCGCAGGTGGCTTTCTAATTGTTCTGCCCCGCACCCCCCCCCCAAGTGCGTTCTCCCCTCAGGATCCCTCAGGAATTCACGGAAGTCCTTGTCTTCCGCTACTTAGCGAGTTATGTGCAGCTGATAGCCACAGCACAGAACACTGCCCAATAAAAAACATAAAGCTTTTTCATGCTTATTAATTAACCATGAACTCCATTATCAAAACAAAATAAATGACAACTCTTCTAGTCGAAGAAATGGCTTAAAATGTAAAAATACCTCTAGTACTTTGAGATCTTTATGAAAATGTCTCTAATATTTAACAAAAGTAAAGAGAATAGAATAAAACCTACTAAGTAAAGCCAACACTTTAGATGCCGATGGGATCCACCAGGAACATTTTGTTATGGGTGGGAATTCTTCAGGTTTGGCAGGAAACAGCCGTAAAGAAATAAATTGCAGCAATCTTTCAACCAATTGTTTGAATCTCTTCTGGGATAATCTGGTAAAAGATTGTGAAATAATTTCAATCACAACTCACACTGTCTCTTTTGGCAATATACTCGTTACATAGTGAAGTGTATTCTATATGCATCAACTTTTAGAATATCACCCCGAATTCTATTTCTTAAATTGCCAAGCATTTGAAAAGATGGAAAATCTTACCTGGAATATTGTTTCTTAATAGAAGAAGAAATAAACATTAACATTACTATAAAGGTAGTATCAAACATGTCATTTTTAAGACTTTCCACATTCACTCAACCCTATCATTTGCAGACTCTGTATTTGCAAATTCGCCTACTTGCTAAAATTAATGATAACCCCCAAATCAGTAATGGTGGCACTTTTGTCGCCATTTGTGGATGTGCAAAGAGTGGCAAGAAACTGTAGTTGTCCAGTGGGCACATTCCCAGCTGAACTTGAAGGAGGCAGTGCCCGGCCTCCAGTCTCAGCGCCCTGCCTCCTGTCTCAACGCCCCGCCTCCAGCCTCAGCACCCCGCCTCCAGTCTCAGTGCCCCGCCTCCTGTCTCAATGCCCCGCCTCCAGTCTCAGTGCCCCGCCTCCAGCCTCAATGCCCCGCCTCCAGTCTCAGTGCCCCGCCTCCAGTCTCAGTGCCCCGCCTCCTGTTTCAACGCTCGTGCTGTATGCCAAGTGGCCTTTATGCAATCCACTTAGTATGTGTTTTTTCTTTCTTAGAGTCGTGTTTTCAATTTTTGCACTTTTCCTTCGTGATTTTGTTGTTTTAAAATGGCACCCAAAAGCAGTGCTAAAGTTTTGTCTAGTCTTCCTAAGTATAAGAAGTTGTCATATGCCATACAGAAAATATACTTGCATTAGATAAAATTCATTCAGATATGAGTGATAGTGCTGTCGGCTATAAATTCAATGTTAATGAAACAACAACTTAATATATTAAATAAGATGTCTTTAAATAGAAATACAAATAAAGCAAGGTTCTGTATTAGTTGATGAAAATGGTGGCCTGAAGCTCACAGGAGCCTCACCCTCAACTCCTGGGGAAGCAACAGTTTAGTATTCGCTAGTTCCCTGCTCGCAGTAATTTTACAGAAGGTCCTATTGTGAATAATGAGAATCGACTGCATTTTTACATTAAATTTTGAAAATAGTTTGCCTCTTTAATTTTCACCAATCGTGGAAAAAGTAATTGTTACTGTAAGTGTACTGTCGTGACAAAGGCATAGTACCTTTGTACATTGATACTGATAGCCAACTGACACCTTACCATGATGCTCTGGGGAAGGGAAAGGCCCCGGGTAGTTAACAGTGAAATTCTTACTGACATACAGGGAGGAAATAAGAAGACAGAAATTAAAATACTAATGTCTGAGCGAATGCAGTCATCATCTTTGAGATACAGGGAAAACCAGTGACAGGAACGTGTAAAAGCGAAAGCAGTGGACAGAAAGCTCAAGAATAGGTTGGACGAGCAACATGGTTACTCACATGAGAAACAGATTTTTAATTATCCTCTACGTAGTACTAAAATATATGCTTATAAGTGCCTTTTGAGGCACTGTGAAGTATGAGTATCATTTCCAAAGACCTGAACACATTTCATATGTTTTACTAACATCAAACTTAAAACTGTAAGATTATAAAAGTTCTTAATATCATAGAATGATTTACTTTTTAAACCAGTGAACTAAGAAATGATGGTCAGCTTCCACTAAGGCAGCTATCTGTCGTAGCAAGTGAGCATAGATGACATACGTAGATGTGTTATTAAACTGAGGATTCTGAAAAAGATATTAAAGATAATTGTGTTAAAATTTTGTTGAACATGTGAAGGAAAAACACTGAATTTAATGAGCTACGTGGTAAGTTCAGAAAACTAAATTTGAGGTTATTAAAAACTAGGTAAAATCCTTTAAAACAATCATCTATTTGTTTGATTATTTAACTACCGACAGAGACTTAGATTTCCACCGTGGAAGAGTGGGAAGAGCATGGGCTTTGGAATTAAGACAGATCTGGGTCTGAGAGCGCAGAGTTTGCTGCTAGCATGCAGCACCCAGACACCCGAGCTGCAGGCTGTTTTCCAGCGCTATCTCTACATATACATTACCTTATTTTTTTCTACTTTCGCCTTGCTCCTCCTCTCTATCTGCCCTCCTTACACATCTCAACTACCTCTTGTCTATTTTCCCTCTCCCCCCACTTCACTTTTTCCTCTCTGCCTCGTTCTCTATCCCTACCCTGTGTGTTTCCTTCTATTGGACACAATATTGAACTAAACACTATACCTTACTTAGTATTTTTTCTTTTCTTTAAATGAGATGATAATATAGATGAACATCTTTTGTAAATTGTAAAGAAGGATACAAATGTAGTATGTTAGCTATGGTAATAATATAATTCTTTGTTAAAAAGACAATAAGAACTAAAAATTGCTTTTCATTTGTCTTGACCTTATTTTTTCTATTTATGAATCTGCAGCTCTCAAGAAGGAAAAAGTTCATCAACTTTGCTTTCACAAATAGAAACAACCATTTTGATTTTTCCATTCATGTTCTAACTTAAGCATTTACTGAAAATACAGAAAAGTTGGAATCCTAATACTTAGAAAATGTTCAATACAAGGAAGTTTTTGAGCCCATTAATTCTAATTACAACAAAGGAGACTGACTGGAGGAGGAAGATATCCTTCCATTCTGTTTATTCCTGAATACCAGCAGGGAGGCAGGAAGTTCACCTGTTCATCTACTGTGGTTTTAATTCTCTGGCTGTAATAACTGTAATGTGGAAAGTACCAGTGATGCTGCTCAAAATAATACTTAATATTTGATATCATTTCACTTATACATGCCTAGATTGAGATCTGAATTAGACAACTAAATTTTTGCTTTCTTACCTGTAAAAGTATAAAATATGCTCTAAGATCATCTTTTGTTCGTGGACTGAAAAAGAAGCATAATTGATTAGAGGTTATAGTATATAATAAAATATCATCAATAAATGTTTCTGTGAGAATTGAATCTATAAAAGGCAAAAACTAGACATAAATTAATATGTATTACTATTGAGACAGTAACCAATCCATAATATGCTGAGAATATAGGTTCCTTTGTGCCTACTTTAGGCTGGTTCTGAAGATACCTAAAAACTGAGTCGACTAGTACATTTCATGAGGTCAAAATCATGACTAACTCTGGAAACAGTTAAGAGTCTGAAAAATAATTAACAATTTTAGAATACTTATGATTTTGTTTTAGTCAAGGATAAGTGAGGTCTCAAAAATACTTGTGCATCGAAAAAAGAAATATGCCTGTGTTTATAGGTCTATTACTAAAGTGACAGATGAAATGCCTGCAAATCAAATCACCCTTCGAATACATCTAGTATGTTTCTAATTAAAAGAATCATATTTTGGTCCTGACTGGTGTGGCTTGCTTGGGTGTCATCCTGCAAACTGAAAGTCTGCCAGGTGGATTCTACGTCAGGGCACGTGCCTGGGTTGTGGGTTCGGTCCCCAGTCGGGGTGCTTGTGAGAGGCAACTGATTGATGTTTCTCTCTCCCATTGATGCTTCTCCCCTCTCTTTCTCCCTCCCTTGCCCTCTCTCTAAAAATAAAAATTAAAAAATTTTTTTGAAAATCACATTTTGAATACCTCTGAAAAATAACTAAATTTTGATTTTTTCCACGTCAACTTGGATTTTCACATTTGAGCTAGGTTTTGTTATTCCCAAAGCTGATGAGTGTTACTCGCCCTCTCAAGAGCTATTAAACACACTCACAGATATTGGGAAGTAACTTCTTGGATTACAGATGGTTCACCTGTATGATAACCAGCTGCAATTCATGATCCTTGATTGGATCCTGACTGGAAAATAAAACCCAGACAATAAAGAACAGCTTTGAGAAAACTGGGGAAATAGAGATGTGGACTACATTTTAAAGAGTATTTACTATTAACTGACTACTCAATGTGTTTGCTGTGATATGGTATGATGGTTGCAGAGAAAAAACGTTATTAGGAAACATGTGCTGAAGTAATTAGGGGTGAAGTGTTATGTCTTTCATCTACTTTAAAAAATTAAACACGGAGGGAGAGAACAGAAGTAAAAATTAACAACTAGTGAATCCAAGTGAAGGGTGAATGAATTTTCATTTTCTTTAGCTTTTCTGTAGTTTGAAATTTTTCAAAATTAAATGTTAGGGGAAGAATGGTTCACCTCCAAGTATCTCCTTGAATTCCCCTTAAG
>VMDR010034074.1:0-11167 GCA_007922815.1 Macrotus californicus
GAGTCCTTGCAATTTTGACAATGATAAAGGGATTTGAAAAAGAAAATGTACACAAGTTCTGTCCAGAAGGTATCCAGCAATGTAATATGAAAAACAGAGACATTTACTGAAGAAGACACAAGATACAAAAAACACTGTACATTGGACAAGATGCCTCAGTTCCCTTGAAAGTAGGCACCTTGGGAACACACACAGTTCTCCCAGTTGTCCTCAGCTGCTCCGTTGTATTTTCCTGAATCTCATCAATAGTCTGAAATCCCTTCCCTTTCAAAGGTGATTTTAGTTTGGGAAAAGCTGGAAGTCTCAGGGCACCAAATCTAGGCTATAGGCAGGGCTGAGTCACCCGGGTGATTAGATGTTTCGGCCATGATGTGATGCATGAGTAGGCCTATTGTTGTGATGAAGCTGCCAATCACCAGTTGCCCATAGCTGTGGCCTTCTGGATCATCCGAATAGTTTCCACAGAGGAATGTTCAACCTTAATTCAAAATTTGATGCAGATTTGTTGCCCTACTCGCTTAGTCATTTTGAATGTGATGTCCACACAGTACACGTGCTCACTCAATGGTGTCCACAGTCCCTACTGACTGGTACAGTGAAGTCATCATTGTTCATGCATGCACATGCCAGTCCACTGTCTTTGGCTGTCTGGTTACATTGATGTTGCAAACCATTCTCGTTATGTTAACAATGGTTGGACATTTTCCATACAGACCTTGTACAGTATGAATTCTGAAATATGTAGGCATCATTTTGATGGCCTCTGAAATTTCAATGAGTGCACTATAAAGTATAATTTTCATTGTCTGAATTGGGCTGCAGGCATTTTTGAAGTATAAAACATCCATAACACCCCTCCATCTCCTTAGTCAACACACATGCACACACACACACCAGTGTGTTTGTGATCTGTTGATATGCATGGAACTTCTGTTTTGCTGTCAAACTCTAAGTCTGGTTGAAGGAAGGGGTCATAAGAAATGGGGCAAGCAGGAGGATGGAAGGATGTCATGGCATATGTTCACAGCCTGACTCTTGGGATCAGAATTGGACCCTTGGCATTAGAAAGGAAAAGCTTGAAGAGGACATACTATTTTCATGAATGACTTTGTAAAATTCTGAACATATTAGAACTACTTTGGGAACCATTCTCCTTCAATTTTTATGAAGGCCAGTCCTGACTGGCATCCTAAAGTTTAATGGCTTTGAGAACTGCAAGAATCAGCACACTTGGCACAGATTTAGGGTTGGTAGGCATCATCAGTAGGAGCAATTTTAAGGTTCTTTAGTAAGGTTCACAGAAATGGTGGGAAAGAGGATGTTGCTTACCACTAGATGACTGTAACTAATGAAGATTAGGTAAATTAAAATATTGGCAACATCTATTTGAGAGTACTAGAAATAATCAGAGGACACTTTTGAATAGGTTAACATTCTAATGGAGCCATCACAATTTGGGTACCTACATATACACACTGGTAAAATAAAGTGACAATTCATTTATACTATAATAATAAGTATGTATGCATGTGTGTGTATAACCTAAAATTATAAATTTCTTTGGAATCATTCATTGATTATAAACTTAATTATTAAATTAATTTTAAATGGTCATTTTTGTTGTCTAGGATGTATGGGACTTTTGAGCTTAGTGTTTAGTCAGAGAGTATTGTCCACAACAAGTTAGACATGACATTAAATGACTGTGTTGAAACATTCAAGTTGTAATTATAACACATTGCTTCAGGTAGCAATTTCTGGAAGAAGTTACCACATAAACTCTACCTTGTCTGAGTCTATACTCACCATATAGTTCCACCTACAAATTAATCCTGCACCAGGGCTATATTAAAAAACAAAGTGTCAAAGACCACCTTTGACCTCCCATAGTAAACAATCAGACAACTGAACAAAATAGTAAAACAACTGTTTTTAGTGGTTGGAGAACAAACAGCACAGAACTGTGAGTCTTGTGAGAAAGAAAGTAACTATAAATTCAATGATTTTCTTCGGTTTATACCTATAGTCAATTTCCAACAGTGGGCATAGAAAGAGAAACCCGAATAGATCCTGGAAGCCTTGCTGGCTTGAGAAGCTTCTGGGGAGGCTGAGGCAGCTGGAAGTTACAGGCAGAGTTTGGGAAAGGGGGGCAGTCTATAAGAAAAGAGCTCCATAAATATGCCTGAGATGCCCTCTAGTTTTTATTAAATACTAGGTTGCCCACGTCTTTCATCCCTGTGACCCAAGTCTGTGAGCCAGCCCTGTTTCTGAGAAGGAGCAATCTGCCATTTTTTTGTGGAAAAATAATATTTTAAAAGCAACTGAAAGAAGACATGATGTACAAAGAAGCAAAGGCAGAAATTATAGAAGATTTCTCATCTATAATCCTCAAAGATAGACAAAGAATGACAATGGAACTATAAATGGAAATATTTGCAGAGCTCATAAAGGGCAGGGAGACCTTTGAGTTCTGACTATCTAGAATAGGGAGCTCTTGATGATCATCTGGAAAATTTCATGGAGACCTCAAGATTTCTGTCTTAGAAGCAGGGATGAACTAACCCTCGAGTGGAAGCTGCTTTAGACTTACCATAGTGAAAATGTATAAATAGACTTCAAAGGTTATGGACCTGATCTGGAACTATTTAACTCTGTAAAGAAAGAAAACAACATCCAAGTACTTAACAACATAACATTCACAATATCCAGTGTCCAATAAAAAATAAATGAACAAGGCAAGAAAAAGGAAAATAGGGCCCATAACCAGGAAAGAAATTAATCAATAGAAAAAGCAGAGAGGTATATCCTGAGGTTCTGGCCAAGCTGGAGGCATAGGTAGATACACTTCATTTCCTTGTATAACCAAAAGAAGGACAACAACCAGTTTAAAAGCAAAAACAACCAGGCATGCCAGATAATCAAACTGCATGGAAGTTCAACAACCAAGGAATTAAAGAAGAAATACTCATCCAGACTGGTAGGAGGGATGGAGATAGGTAGCTGGGACGGAGAGGACATGTGACAAGGCAGCAGTGGCAGACTGTGGCTGGCAGCAGACCATGCTTGGTGGTAGACCACAGAGGGCAAGGCAGGATCTAGCAGACTAGGCGATTCCACATTTATGTGTGGATAAGCTGGGAGGAACAACTGGGGAGCAGACAAACTGTGCAACCGAGGGTTTCAGTGTGGGGAAATAAAGCCTCAAAATCTCTGCTGTAAAAACCTGTGGGGGTTGCAACAGTGAGAGAAACTCCCAGCCTCACAGGAGAGCCCATTGGAGAGACCTACAGTGGCCTAGAACATACACAAACCCCCCACCCAGGAATCAGCACCTGACAAGACACAGTCCACTGTGGGAAGTAAGGGAAGTGACTGAAAGCAGGGCAAGAGCCGAGCAAGTTAGCAAGCGGCATTGTTTCCTCTCTGACCCTCTCCCATATACAGCACCACAACACAGTGAAGTGTGTTTCCCAGCCCTGACAAATGCCTAAAGCTCTGTGCCTTGCAAGGTAACAGGTACACTGAGACAAAGAAATATGGTCCAAATGAAAGAACAGATCAAAACTCCAGAAAAAGAGCTAAGTGATGAGGAGATAGACAATGTATCAGATGCAGAGTTCAAAACACTGGTAATCAGAATACTCATAGAACTGATTAAGCTTGGTCACAAAATGAAGGAACAAATGAAGGATACCCAAAGTGAAATAAAGCAAAATATACAGAGAACCAACAGTGAAAGGAAGGAAACCAGAATTCAAATGAACAATTTGGAACAAAAGGAAGAAGTAAACATACAACCAGAATGGAATGAAGAAAAAAGAATTTTAAAAATTGAGGATAGGCCAAGGACCCTCTGGGACAACTTTAAACGTACCAGCATCCAAATCATAGGGATGTCAGAAGGAGAAGAACAAGAGCAAGAAATTGAAAACTTATTTGAACAAATAATGAAGGAAAGCTCCCCCAATCTGGTGAAGGAAATAGACTTTCAGGAAGTCCAGGAAGCTCAGAGAGTCCCAAAGAAGTTGCATCCAAGAAAGCACATACCAAGACACATCATAATTACATTACCAAAGATTAAAGATAAGGAGAGAATCTTAAAAGCAGCAAGAGAAAAGGAGACAGTTACCTACAAAGGAATTCCCATAAGACTATCAGCTGATTTCTCAAAAGAAACCTTGCAGGCAAGAAGGGGCTGGAAAGAAGTATTCAAAGTCATGGAGGTAAGGACCTATATCTAAGATTACTCTATCCAGCAAAGCTATCATTTAGAATGGAAGGGCAGATAAAGTGCTTCCCAGACAAGGTCAAATTAAAGGAGTTCATCATCACCAAGCCCTTATTATATGAAATGTTGAAGGGACTTATCTAAGAAAAAGAAGACTATCAAAAACTATGGACAGTAAGATGACAACAAACTCAGAGCTATCAGCAACTGAACCTAAAAAACAAAAACAAAAACTCAGCAAACAGCTAGACAACTGGGCTCTCTATTTTCTTCCATTGGTTTATGTGTCTGTTTTTATGCCAGCATCACAGTTTTTTTTTTAAAGATTTTATTACCGTATTGTTGTTCAATTACAGTTGTCTGCATTCTCCTCCTCACCCCAACCAATCCCACTTCCTCACCTTGTTCCTACCCTTCTCCTTGGTTATGTCCATGTGTCCTTTATAGTGTTTCCTGGAAACCCATTCCCCCACTGTCCCCTCCGCCCTCCCCTCTGGCTATTGTTAGATTGTTCTTAATTTCAATGTCTCTGGTTGTATTTTGTTTGCTTTTTTCTTTTGTTGATTATGTTCCAGTTAAAGGTGAGATCATATGGTATTTGTCCCTCACCGCCTGGCTTATTTCACTTAGCATAATGCTCTCTAGTTCCATCCATGCTGTTGCAAAGGGTAGGAGCTGCTTCTTTCTCTCTGCTTCGTAGAATTCCACTGTGTAAATGTGCCATAGTTTTTTGATCCACTCATTGACTGATGGGCACTTAGGTTGCTTGCAGCACTTGGCTATTGTAAATTGTGCTGCTATGAACATTAGGGTGCAAAGGTTCTTTTGGATTGGTATTTCAGGGCTCTTAGGGTATAATCTCAACAGTGGAATTGTGGGTCAAAAGGCAATTCCATTTTTAGTTTTCTGAGGAAATTCCATACTGTTTTCCACAGTGGCTGCACCAGTCTACAATCCCACCAACAGTGCACTAGGGTTCCCTTTTCTCCACATCCTCTCCAACACTTGTTTGTTGATTTGTTTATGATGGCCATTCTGACTGGTGTGAAGTGGTATCTCATGGTGGTTTTAATTTGCAACTGTCTGATGGCTAGTGATGCTGAACATCTTTTCATATGTCTCTGGGCCCTCTGTATATCCTTCTTGGAGAAGTGTTTGTTCAAATCTTACGCCCATATTTTAACTGGATTTTTTGTCTTCTTGGAGTAGAGTCATATGAGTTCTTTATATATTTTGGAGATCATACCTTTGTCTGAGGCATCATTGGCAAATATGTTTTCCCATATAGCTGGTTCTCTGTTCATTTTAATGCTGTTTTCTTTAGCCATGCAGAAGCTTTTTAATTTGATAAGGTCTCATTTGTTTAATTTTTCCTTTATATTCCTTGCTTTAGAGGACACATCATTGAAGATGTTGCTGCATGGAATCTCTGATATTTTCCTGCCAGTGTTTTCCTCTAGAACTTTTATGGTGTCATGATGTATATTTAAGTCTTTTATCTACCTTGAATTTATTTTTGTGTTGGTGTAAGTTGGTGGTTGAGTTTCACTTTTTTGCAAGTAGCTGTCCAAACCTCCCAACACCATTTATTGGAGAGGTTATTTTTTTCATTTCTTTACTTATTTTTTAATATATTTTATTGATTATGCTATTACAGTTGTCCCATTTCCTCCCTGCCCCCCCTCCCGCACTGCACACCCCTTCCCCCCACATTTCCCCTCTGTAGTTCATGTCCATGGGTCATATATATGAGTTCTTTGGCTTCTACATTTTCTATACTATTCTTAACCTCCCCCTGTCTATCTTTTATCTACCATTTATGCTTCTTATTCCCTGTACCTTTTCCCCTTCTCTCCCCATCCACCCCACTGATGATAACCTTCTGTGTAATCTCCATTTCTATGACTCTGTTCCTGTTCTAGTTGTTTGCTTAGTTTGTTTTTGTTTCTGTTTTAGGTTCAGTTGTTAATAGCTGTGAGTTTGTTGTCATTTTACTGCTCATATTTTTTATCTTCTTTTTCTTAGATAAGTCCCTTTAACATTTCATATAATAAGGGCTTGGTGATGATGAACTCCTTGAACTTGACCTTATCTGGGAAGCACTTTATCTGCCCTTCCATTCTAAATGATAGCTTTGCTGGATAGAGTAATCTTGGATGTAGGTTCCTGCCTTTCATGACTTGGAATACTTCCTGCCAGCCCCTTCTCGCCTGTAAGGTTTTTTTGGAGAAATCAGCTGACAGTCTGATGGGCACTCCTTTGTAGGTTACTGTCTCCTTTTCTCTTGCTGCTTTTAAGATTCTTTCTCTATCTTTCATCTTGGGTAATGTAATTATGATGTGCCTTGGTGTGTTCCTCCTTGGGTCCAACTTCTTTGGGACTCTCTGAGCTTCCTGGACTCCCTGGAAGTCTGTTTCCTTTGCCAAATTAGGGAAGTTCTCCTTCATTATTTGTTCAAATGAGTTTTCATTTTCTTTCTCTTCCTCTTCTCTTTCTGGTACTCCTATGATTCGGATATTGGAACGTTTCAAGACATCCTGGAGTTTCTTAAGCCTCTCCTCGTTTTTTTGAATTCTTGTTTCTTCATTGTGTTGTGCTTGAATGTTTCTTCCTTCCTTCTGTTGATTTGAGTCCCATTTTTCTTTCCCTCACTGTTGGTTCTCAGTACATTTTCCTTCATTTCTTTTATTGTATCTTTTATTTGTTTATCTAATTTGTGACCAAATTCAACCAAGTCTGTGAGCATCCTGATTACCAGTGTTTTGAACTGTGCATCTGATAGGTTGGCTATCTGTTCGTTGCTTAGTTGTATATTTTCTGGAACTTTGATCTGTTCTTTCATTTGGACCATTTTTGGTGTCTTGGCGCGCTCGTTACGTAGTAAGTAGCAGAGCCTTAGGTGATCACCAGGGCGGGGCAGCCATGTTGCTGCGTTGTGATACTGTTTGTGGGGGAGAGGACCGAGAGGGAACAATGGTGGTTGCTCTGCTCTCTGCCAGCTTTCAGTCACTTTCCGCACTACCCACAGTCAAATCGGGCCCTTCTAGTGCTGATTCTGGTGCTGATTCCCGGTGTGAGGGCTTATGTACACTCTAGGACCCTGTGGGTCTCTCCAACGAGCTCTCCTGTGAGTCCAGGAGTTTCTCCCACTGCTGTCGCCTCAACCCCCACAGGAGTTTTCAATCAGAGGCTTTGAGGCTTTATTTCCCGGTGCTGGAACTCTGGGTTTCGGGGTCTGTTTCACTCCCCAACTGTTCCTCCCGGTTTATCCTCATGAGGGAGTGGGACGCCCAGTCTGCAGTCACCACCTCTCCTGGCAGGCCACGCCTTTCCCTGGTCCGCCAGCCACCGCCCCACTACATGAGTCCTCTCCGCCCCTCCTACTGGTCTAGATGTATGTTTCTTAATTTCTTGGTTGTTGGACTTCCATACAACAACCATAGAAACTGGTTCGATAGAACTTCCATAGTTCCATAGAACTACTTCCATAGAACTGGTTCGATTTTCTGTCGGTCCTGATTGTTTTTTGTTTTAAAATTTGTTGTCCTTCTTTTGGTTGTCCAAGGAGGCTCAGTGTGTCTAGCTACGCCTCCATCTTGGCCGGAAGTCTGTAGAGGTTATTTTTACTTTATTTTATGCTTCTTTCTCCTTTGTCAAATAATAATTGATCATAGAGACTTGGGTTTATTTCTGGGCTCTCTGTTCTGTTCCATTGGTCTATGTGTCTGTTCTTATGCCAGTACCAGGCTGTTTTGATGACAGTGGCCTTGTAATACAGTTTGATATCAGGTATTGTGATCCCTCCTGCTTTGTTCTTCTTTCTCAAAATTGCTGCAGCTATTCGGAGTCTTTTATGGTTCTACATAAGTTTCTGAAATGTTTGTTTATATCTATGAAATATGTCATTGGTACTCTAATAGGGATTGCATTGAATGTATAAATCACTTTGGGTAGTATGGCCATTTTGATGATGTTAATTCTTCTTATCCATGAGCATGGTACATGCTTCCATTTGTCTGTGTCTTCCTTAATTTCCTTTTTCAGTGTTGTATAGTTTTCTGAGTACAGGTCTTCTACCTCTTTGGTTAGGTTTATTCCTAGGTACTTTATTTTTCTTGTTGCTATATCAAATGTGATTTTTTTTCTGATTTCTGTTAATGTTATTCCATTGTTGGTGTACAAAATGCCTTTGATTTCTGAATACTGACTTTGGATCCTGCTGTTTTGCCAAATTCATTTCTTAGGTTGAGTAGTTTTTTGGTGGAATCTATAGGATTTTCTGTGTACATTATCATATCATCTGCAAACAATGACAGTTTTACTTTCTCTTTTCCAATTTGGATGCCTTTCATTTCTTTTTGTTGTCTGATTGCTGTGGCTAGGACTTCCAATACTATGTTAAATAGGAGTGGTGAAAGTGGGCATTCTTGTCTTGTTCCTGATTTTAGTGGGAAAGCTCTAAGTTTTTGCCCATTGAATGTGATGTTGGCTGTAGGTTTCTCATATATGGCCTTTATAATGTTGAGGAATGCTCCCTCTATTCCCACTTTGCTTAGTGTTTTTATCATAAATGGGTGCTCTACCTTATCAAAGGCTTTTTCTGCATCTATTGATATGATCATGTGATTTTTGTCTTTCGTTTTGTTTATGTGGTGTATTACATTTATTGATTTGCGAATATTGTACCATCCTTTCATCCCTGGGATGAATCCCACTTGATTATAGTGTATGATCTTTTTAATGTATTGCTGGATGCAGTTTGCCAATATTTTGTTGAGGATTTTAGCATCTAAGTTCATCAGTGATATTGACCTAAAGTTTTCTTTCTTGGTTATGTGTTTATCTGGTTTTGGGTTTAGGATGATGCTGGCTTCATAGAAAGAGTTTGGGAGTCTTCCATCTTCTTGAATTTTTTGGAATAATCTGTGAAGAATGGGGATTATCTCTCCCTTAAATGCTTTGTAAAATTCTCCTGTGAAGCTGTCTGGTCCAGGGCTTTTATGTGTTGGAAGCTCTTTGATTACTGCATCAATTTCATCAGCTGTTATTGGCTTGTTCAGGCTTGGTGCTTCTTCTCCATTCAATTTTGGAAGATTAAATTTTTCTAGAAATTCGTCCATTTCACCTAGGTTTTCAAATTTCTTGGCATATAGTTATTCATAGTAATTTCTTACAGTCCTTTGTATTTCTGTGGTATCAGTTGTAATTTCTCCCCTTTCATTTCTTGTTGTGTTTGTTTGTGTCCTCTCTCTTTTTTTCTTGATGAGCCTGCTTAAAGGCTTGTCGATTTTATTTATCTTTTCAAAGAACCAGCTCCTGGATTTATTGATCCTTAGAGTTCTGCTTTTAGTCTCTATGACATTTAACTCTGCTCTGATCTTGATTATTTCCTTCCTTCTACTTGCTCTGTGCTATCTTTGCTATTATTCTTCTAGTTCATGTAGGCGTTGGGTTAGGTTATTTATTTGAAATGTTTCTATCTTTTTTAGGTAGGCCTTTATCCTTATAAACTTCCCTCTCAGGATGGCCTTCGCTGTGTCCCATAAGTTTTGGATTGTTGTGTGTTCATTTTCATTTGTTTCCAGAAATTTTTTTATTTCTTCCCTAATCTCATTCTTGACCCATTCATTGTTTAATAGCAATGCTATTGAAGCATTTAATAACATGCTATTCAATCTCCATGAATTTGAGTTTTTGGGTGTTTTTTTCCTTGAGGTTGGTTTCTAGTTTCAGTCACTTGTGGTCGCAGAAAATGCTTGATATGATTTCAATTTTCTTGAATTTGCTGAGCTTGTTTTGTGACCTATAATGTGGTCCATCTTTAAAAATGTTTCATATTCATTTGAAAAGAATGTGTATTTTGCTTCTTTGGGATGAAAGGCTCTATATATATCAGTGAAGTCCCTTTCATCTAGGGCTTTGTTCAATGCCACAATATGTTTGTTGATATTCTGTTTGGGAGATCTGTCCATTTTTGACAGTGGGGTGTTAAAATCCCCTACTATAATTGTATTGCTGTTAATATCTTTCTTGAAGTCCTCTAATGTTTTCTTTATATTTTTGGGTGCTCCTATGTTGGGTGCATATATATTTATAATGTTTATTTCTTCTTGGTGGATTGTTCCCTTGAGTGTTATGAAGTGACCATCTGGGTCTCTATTTATGGCTCTTCTTCTGAACTCTATTTTTCCCAACATGAGTATTGCTACGCTGGCTTTTTTTCCTGTCCATTTGGTTGGAATATTTGTTTCTAGTCCTTCACCTTCAGTCTGTATAGGTCTTTGGTTCTGAGGTGGGTCTCTTGAAGGTAGCCTATGTGTGGGTCATGTTTTCTTATTCATTCAGCTATTCTGTGTGTTTTGATTGGCGCATTTAATCCATTTACATTTAAGATTATTATTGATAGGTACTTATTCATTGCCATTTTTTTGTACCGGTGTTCCTCTGTCTTTCACTGTTTTTCTTCCTGTTCTTAAAGCAGACCCTTTAACATCTCTTGCAGAGCTGGTTTAGAAGAGGTATATTCTTTGAGGCTTCTTTTGACTGAGAGGCTCTTTATTTGGCCTTCCATTTTAATTGAGAGCCATGCTGGATTGAGAAGTCTTGGTTGCAAGCCTCTGGTTCTCATTACTTGGAATATTTCTTGCCATTCCCTTCTGGCTTGGAGCATTTCCATTGAGAAGTCAACTGCTGGTCTTATCAGGGGTACCTTGTATGTTACTTCCTGTTTCTCCCTTGCTGTCTTTAAGATTCTCTCTGTGTCTTGGAGTTTTGCCATTTTATTTTTATTTTTTTTCCTCTGTCTTTTTTTAAATATATTTTATTGATTATGCTATTACAGTTGTCCCATCTTCCCACCCCTCCCCTCCACCCTGCACAGCCCTTCTCCCCCACACTCTCCCTCTTTAGTTCATGTCCATGGGTCATATATATGAGTTC
>VMDR010034075.1:0-11166 GCA_007922815.1 Macrotus californicus
AGAGATCCTTATTGTGCAATTTTATTTATGTTCAACTACATACGGTGGGGTAAAAGTTTACAGTTATGAGTACATGAAACACAGAGTTTATTCTTGTAGTATTGTAGAGGAAAATCAGGGCGAAAAGGCTCTCCCTGTCGAGGCTGATGCAATAACCGCTTCTTTTCCGCTTCTGTAAACCTGCTTCCCGCTCTTTCCTAGCTCCGCCCTGCAGGACTTCCTGCCAAACTAGCTATAAAGGAAGAGTGAAATGTTAGTTTGGGGCTCAGATCTTGGAGGGGACTCCTCTGAGCCCGCATGGGTAAATAAAGTCTCCCTTCGCTACCCTCTCATCTCGCAGGAGTCGTATTTTCTTCAACATTTTGGCTCCCTGACCGGGAACTGACTCACACAAGCAGGCATTTGCCTCCGGTGAGGGAGTGCGCGGGTGCTCCAGGAGCCCTGCGAGGAATGGGAGGCACCCCGCCCGGCTTCTTTGAGCAACCACTTCACTGGGGCCCCACGGAGCATCAGGCGTTCTCAGATTTGACCCTGACGGCGGGGGACAGGGAACGGAACACCAGGAGCCGCGCAGCGTCAGGTTCGAGTGAGTGGCCATATAACCGGATGCCCCAGGCAGGCCGCCCAGCAGGCGGGAGAGAGAGACTGATCACCTCTCACAGGCCTCCGGGCAGTCAGGTAGGCCTTCGGGCTGTCAGGCAGGGCTCCCCGCGGGGCGGGGAGGGAATGCTATAGCCTCAGAGAGTCTGGTTTCTGAATGTGTGAGTGAGTGTGTGTGTGGCCCCACAGATCAAATCCATGCGGTCTGACTGGGCCCTCACCTGCGGTTCCTCCGCGCATCACACGGCATAACGACTGGCTAACCCAGACTCTACTCACAGCCCTAGCCAAGACGAGCCTAAGTCCCCGCAAGGGAAGAGGCCAGACGGGCATCTGAGAGGTCTCCCCAGGGAGACACCCCAACCCTTCGTCGGTCCGCACCGTAAAGGGGGGAATATGGGAGGCAGACAGTCATCTCCCACGGTCCTTGACTGCATGCTGCAGAACTTCTCCAGGTTCAGGGGTCAGGGCCCGTCCATGAATCCTGACACCCTGAGCACCTTTTGCGAGCGCGAGTGGCCCACTTTTGGGGTGGGCTGGCCTCCTGAGGGGACTCTAGACTTAGGGACCATTAGGGCAGTGCACCTCGTTGTCAGGCCAGCCAGGGCATCCAGATCAATATGTCTATATTGACCAGTGGCAAAGGCTTGCCCAAGACCCCTCAAGATGACTCCAGGACTGTGCTGAAAGATGGAGAACCCCGAGGAGCATCGGGATGGCCCCAAGATGTTGCCGGTCAAGGGCCACTCAAGGGCGCCATTCCCAAGTCTTAGCCGTCCAGGGTTCGAGGAACCGAAAATACCCGATCCTCCAGGGACCTCAGGAAGAAGAACCTCCCCTTCTCAGTCTGCCCCTGCCTACGCCCTGGGCGCTCAGAGCCGGACGCCCGCCCTGGAAACACTTCCCCTGTCGGTTTCCCCACCAATGGCCCCAGACCCAGCCCGGGATGAGTCCCTGGTCGCCAGCAGACTGTGGCCTTGACCAGCAATCCAAATGTCGCTCTGGAAGGCCCAGGCCCTTCCCAACCGGGACCAGATGGAACCCTGTAGGCCAGACGACCATGGCCTACTATCAACCCTTCTCTACCACAGACCTCAATTGGAAGCATCACACTCCCTTGTATTCGGAGAAGCCCCGGGCCCTCATCGACCTCATGGAGTCCATTATGCAGACCCATCGGCCAACATGGTTTGACTGCCCCCAGCTGCTCCGTACCCTGTTTAATGCCGAGGAAAGGTACCGGGTCCTTCAGGAGGCCCAGAAGTTTCTGCAAAATACGGCTCCGGTAGGGACCTTGAATCTGGAAGCCTGGGCCAGAGAAGCAGCCCCAGAGGTGCAGCTTACTTGGGACCACAATACCGCGGAAGGGAGGGCAGCTCTCCAGAGGTATAGAGAGGCACTGCTCCAGGGTATCCAAGAAGGGGCCAGGACACCCACTAACGCATCCAAACTTGCCATGGTCACCCAGCAGCATGAAGAATGCCCAGGCGATTTCCTCCTCTGCGAGGCCTACCGAAAATACACCCTCTTCGACCCTAAGAGTCCCGACAACCAGCGAATGCTAAAAACTGCGTTCATCACCCAGTCTGCCCCAGACATCAGGAAGAAACTGCAGAAGCTTGAGGGTTTCGCTGGCATGAACATTAGCCAGCTGATTGAAGTCGCCAATAAAGTCTATAACAACTGCGAGGAGGCAGCGGAGAAGGAGGCAAAGAAAAGAATGAAAGAAAAAGCGGCCCTACTCGCAGTGGCACTTGGGCAGCCCAGCGACCCGAAAAGGAAAAAGGGAGCTCCTAAAGGAAAGGGGACTGCTCACAGCAGAAGGCAAGGAAATTCTTGAACTCCTCGAGGCCCTCTGGGCCCCGAAGGCAGTAGCTGTCATGCACTGTAGGGGGCACCAGAGAGAAAGGACTGAGATAGCCCTGGGTAACCAAAGGGCCATCAAGGCCGCCAAACTGGCAGCAAGAGAGGGAGCAGCGGCAGCCACATCACCGACCGGGTCCCACATATGTCCCCTGCTTGCCCAGCACTTAGTTCAGCCAGCCTATTCACCAGAGGAAGAAAAATGGGCCAAAAAGGAGAACTGCACTAGGACACCCATGGGCCTCTGGCAGCTGCCAGACGGCTGGGTTTACATTCCTAAAGGACCGCCGGTGGCCCTGGTAGCGGAGTGTCACCAAACTATGCATCTGGGAAAGACGGCCCTCAAAAACCTGCTTAAAAAGTATTATTTTATAGCTAAGTTTGCCATCCTCTGTGCCTCCGTCAGCAAGAAGGTCGATGTGTCACGTGTGCCAGAAACAACACCCGCCCCCTCCCCCCGCCCGCCAGAACCCAAGGGGCACCCAGGGTTTAGGCCAGTGGCAGCATGCCCTTCAAAGACCTGTAAGTACATTTTACCAAAGTTAAGCCCAGTAAATGCTACAAATACTTAGTAGTATTCATCTGTACCTTCACCGGTTGGGTTAGAGGCCTTCCCAACCAGAACTGAGAAAAGTGGGGAGATAGTGAAAGTTCTCTTGAAAGAGATTATATCCAGGTATGGGCTCCCCCTCTCTATTGGAAGTGACATTGGGTCAGCATTTGCAGCCAAAGCAGTGCAGGAACTGACTAAGCACCTGCAAATCAAGTGGAACCTACATGCAGCCTATTGCCCACAGAGCTCAGGCAAGGTGGAGCACATGAATAGGACCCTGAAGACCACCCTGGCTAAGTTCCACCAAGAAACCTGGCTTCCCTGGCTGGACCTGCTTCCTCTAGTCTTATTTAGAGTAAGGAACACCTCAGGCAAGGCAGAATATACCCCATTCGAACTCCTTTTTGGTGGGCCCCCTCCCATCTTGCCGTTGCCCCAGGGAGATGTCAGATTAATAGGAGAGGCTAGCCAGGAGACCTTTTTGCTAGAATTAGGAAAAACTATAGCCCAGATCCACAAAACAGCCTTAGAGAGAAAATGTATCCCCCTAGGAGGCCCAGTCCACCCCTCGCAATCGGGTGACTATGTTTGGGTCAAAGATTGGAAGAAAGAGCTGCTCCAGCCCACATGAACTGGATCCCACTTGGTAATTTTGACCTCCCCCACTGCTCTTAAAGTTGCAGAAATCATCCCTTGGGTCCACCACAGCCGAGTAAAAGGGACAACTGAACCAGGAGGTGACAAGGAGAGATGGCAAGCCATCCCAGACCCAGCAAACCCCCTCCACCTCAAGATCCAACCAGCCACTAAAAAGGAATGGAGAAGTGCTCCTGGCAAGCCCTGCTGATCCTCAACCTCATCGCAGCAGTTTCTGGACTCCGACTGGTCACCGTGGCCCCAAGTGCTTGGGGCAATGGTCAGTGGCTTGTGCTCGGACTAGCTTACGTGACCCTCATCGCAGTGCTCGAGGGTATCATGTGCTGGTTTCATTAGCCACCCAGGCAAAATGGTGACCCCAAGATTATCATGGATCTTGCTTATATTAGCAGCCAGGTGGGCGGTGAGCCTATCAAAGGGCGAGGGGACCCCGCCTAGGAGATAAGAGTGATGCCTACAATGATGTTCTCTAACATAGGCATCAAAGGGGGTAAATGTAGAGGAAAATCAGGGTGAAAAGGCTCACACCAAGATGGTTACCCCTCCCTGCTGAGGCTGATGCAATAACTGCTTCTTTTCCGCTTCTGTAAACCTGCTTTGTGCTCTTTCCTAGCTCCGCCCTGCAGGAATTCCCGCCACCCTAGCTATAAAGGAAGAGTGAAACCTTAGTTTGGGGCTCAGACTTTGGAGGGGACTCCTCTGAGCCCACATGGGTAAATAAAGTCTCCCTTCACTACCCTCTCATCTTGCAGGAGTCATATTTTCTGCAATATTATTACTTATTAATTATTGTAGTACTTTTTCATACAACTAACTGTAAACCTATTTTTGCCCCACACTTTATGACAAAAAAGGACAAGTACCAAGAGGGGTAGGTACTCATGTTCACTAACATTAAACAATTCCTTCAGCATGTTTATTGAGCCAGGTCCTGGAGCTTTCATAATAACTCTACAGGCAGTCTCTACCCATCTACAGGTACCAGGGAGCTCCCATCGTGATGAGAAAGACAGGCAATAAGCAAGTAAGTACATGTATTCTGATGTCAAAGAATGAAAAATATTATGAAGGAAAGTAAAATTGGGAAAGTGGATAGAGTGATAACTTGGACTGGGGGCTGAGAGCTCATTGTGGAGGTGGTATTTGAGCAGACATTTAAATGCAGTAAGTCAAGTCATGGACTATCTAGAATGTCTAGACAGAAGAAGCAGTAATGTAAAGGCTGTGGGCAGGTGCTTGCTTAGTGAGGCAGACAGTGGTAGGAGAAGAGGGGCTTATAGGTCATAGTATAAACATAAAGTGATAGGAAGCTCTCAGAGGTTCTGAGCAGGTGGTTGTATAACCAGGTAGCATAGGATCCAGCTGCTTGTCACCATGTATACATATAACATAAAGATTTGTGTAGAAGGAAATATGCTTTTATTAATAGGGTTTCCAATTTGGGGGGCTGGGAGCATTTCTGCTCTGTACCCTTCTCTTCTGTAAGACACAGAACCTCCTTTGCTCCCAAAATGCTTGCAAACCAAAGCTATGCCCCAAAGTTCCCCATTATTGCTTATCTGTCCTTTGGGAGCTTAAACTGGCCATGCAAATAGGCTTCCATCCTCTCTGAGGTATGCTCTTTTTGGTTTTAGAGTCACCATCATCTCTCAGCAGCTCGTGCACTCACTCTCTCTCTCTCTCCAGGTCTGGGGTGTGAAGCCAGATCACTCCAGACAGACATGTAGGAGAATCTATATCCACATGAAACTTCCCAGTTCATGACTCCATGTGCTGCTCTCAGTCTCTGTGCACTGCTCTCAGGGTGAGGAAGAGGAAGCAGTCCAGGGCCCATGTGCTGTGCTGCACTGGGTCATAGCATCTCAAAGGCTGGAGCCTGACAAGGCATGCATCCCAGCATGGGTCACTGCCTCTGGAAAGCTGGCTTCCAACAATGTGAAGCATAAGCCTCAGGTGGCCTGGCATCTGTTGAATCCACAAGTGCTCCCATCCACATGACATAAAGCAAAAGCCAAAGAAGCCAAGAAGCCAAGATAGCAAGAGTGTGAGCTTCTACCCACATACTGTTTAAAGTCCTCTCCCAGAATTCCATGTGCTCCAGAAGTCAATGAGAGTGTCCAGAGTTTCAAACAATGAGGGCCAGTATAGGCATTATTTGTTTTTGCCCCTCTTCCCCGCCAGCCAAATTTAGTAAGGGGGCAAAGTCTCCAATGAGGCATACTCTGTGCAAGGTCCGTTCTGCAGTTATGAGTTGTTCAACTGCCTCAGGCAGTGCATACTGGCTTGTTTACAGTTGATAGTCACCTTTGATTACAGTTTGCCTCCAGCAATCTTTCTGCTCTGGTGGCCCCTCCCTTTGGAGAAGGCAGGCTGTTGCAATCTGCCACCTTGGCAGCTCTCCTGACCCTCTGACTTCTCCTTGCAGGAAGGGGATTAGCCTCTTGTGCCAGATTGGGATTACCCTAGACGGGGATCTCCCCTGTTCTCCAGCCATCTCTGATCCAACCTACCTCATTACAGTAGCATGATTGGACGTATGTTTTAGAAGTCTATACTTATAGAGAACAGACTTTAGGTGGGGCAACAGAATCAGAGATCACAGATAAGAGGACATTGCAATAGACTTGGCAAGAATAAAATGAAGACTAATGGCTTTCAAAAAAATTTTCTTATCTACTAATTTATTTCTTTAATTCACTGAGAGTTCTGAATGGCCCTACAAGATATGCACACACTATGCAACTCTTCTTTGCTCTTTGCTTTATCATAAACTGGAATGGGAAAGGATTTATGAAGGCACTGAGTCTCAGACATCCAGTCTGAGTTAGGTATACGACATCATTATAGCACAGAGCATCCAAGAAGTATTTCAGGTCGTGGTGCCTCATGTTGGCACTAAAACTATTATATTTCAAGAAACAGCTGCCTGATTCCTGTCAATTTACATGGTACTGTGAAGATCTGGGAAGTTTCAGTAAGACCAAGTTCTATTCTCTAAAGCTGCTACATAAGAAATAATTTATTTCTATTTCATTTTACTCAAGTGTATAAATATGTTATTAAACAATACCATAAAAGAAGACATTTGATACCATTTATGCTAACAACTAAAATTTTCTACTTCATATTTTTCTCCTAATAAACTATTCTTTGCTAAAATTTTATTGTCAGTAAGTTTTTAAATACATGGAAAAGAGATTTAAATTACAAGTTATAACCCAAGAAACGTTTAACATAAGAAGTGAACTATTTTGTAAAGAACAAAAACCCACCACAGCTTTCTTAAAAACAATATTTAAGGTCTAAATCTGTGGAGATTTCTAATACTCCTTTTCTAAGTAAATTTCAATTTTCCCGTTTGTAGATTCCCCAATGTTGGCGGTTGTGGCGTATGTGCCTGTGGTCAGGTGGTTTAGGGAAATGGAAATAATGAAGGTACTGGTTTTAAAATTAAACCTGAATCTTTCACATGCCTTAAAGATCATATTCAAAACAAAATTGCTTTCTTTGGGACTGAATATACTATCTCACTGTTCAAATGCCAAGAGCCAGAAGTTTATTTATACCTATTCCATAATTTGTTTCCCAAACTTAACTTTCTACATGCACTTCCTTGAGGAAAACATATACTTTTCTTCTCTTGCAGCCCAATTTCCTGTAAGAGAGTCTCTTTCGAAAATGATAATCACAGCATAATTTTTGTGTTTTCTAGTGACAACTGAGAAGCAAAACATTTATATGCACATATACAAAATGTCTCCTAAAACAAAATGTGGATGAAGCAGAGAAAACAGAGTTAAAGAAATGTCCTCTATTTCCCGAACTCCCATTTCTTGTTTGCAATAGTAAATGTTGCAATATTTTCATAACTTATATTGGAATTTCAAATCCATAGCACTCATTTAAAGGAAGATTTTTTTCTTTAGTGTTAGGCATAGGTTAATGTAATCTGAATCACTATTTTCTACTTTGGACAATTCTAGGATATCCAAGGCTGCTGTTGGGACAGGTGCTCTTGTGATCCAAGGTGAAGATATACAATGAGGCTGAGTAGTTCTCTAGTTCTCAGAGCTGTGTCATGACTGAAATATTTGTGATGACTTCCTTTAGGAAAAGGACTGTTCACCTGACCTAAATGAGGGTTTGTGGGGCTGAGTCCACAAGAGACAGAAAAAGTAACTCTGGGTTATGTAGCCTACCTTCCCAAACACAAAGCTATCACACAAAGGTATCTTGTAAACCCTTTGTGATGCTGTAATAAACTCTAGGTTAAGATTTAGCAAGATCTCTAGAGACAGCTACCCACTGGATGTGGTCCTGGGAGCAAGGTGATCTGTCCCTGTGCCAGAGCAGCCTCTAGAAAGCTGACAATGGATGTTACTGCCAGCAGAACAAGCCACTGCTGTGAAAACACTGCCCAGGGAGGAGGATATTTCCACTTACAGATTGCAATAGTCTGAATGCTTGCATCCCCCCAAATCATACGCTGAAATCTCACTCCCAGTGCAATGGTATTTGAAGGTAAGGCCACCGGGAAGTGATTAGATCAAAAGAGTGAAGTCTTCATGAATGTGATTAGTACCCTTATAAAAGATCTCCCTGTCCCCTTCTGCTCTGTAAGGACACAGCAAAAAGATGGTCACCGATGAACCAAGAAGTGGGCTCTGTCCAGACATGGAATCTGCTGGCAGCTTGTTCTTGTACTTCCCAGCTACCGGAACTATGAGAAATAATTTTCTGTTGTTGACAACTCACTGGGTTCATGGCATTTTGTTATAGCAGCCTGAACAGACTAAGACATTGGTCATCAACTTCATACACATATCTTATCATTACCATGTTTCCTCAGTTCTAAGACTATCACATTAACTTTTCAAAGGGGTTGTAAAAATACCATTATGACTAAAAGCACATGTTGATATTAATCATAAAAATATATTTATCATAGAATATAAAATTATATTATTAGAAATGTTAATGACCATAAAAATACTATACTATGTTGAGCCATTCTTAGGCTATATACCTTTAAATGTATTACCTCATTTAATCCTCATAAAAATCATGAGCCTTTAAGGAAGATGTAATTTTTCTTATGTTATAGTTGAGGAAACTAAGTCTGAAAGACAATTAAGGAAATTAAGAATAATGATAGAATCTGGAATTTTACGAACTCATGACCAGTCCCTCTGAGTTTCTGAGATGTGCCATTCTTGAAGGAAGCCTCCAGGGGCTTGGCACATGGTCCAGTCCTCCCCACAGTACCTGTGACACCCGGAATAAATTTTAAGACCAAAAAAGGAAATAATTTCACATCAATATCACAGTTATTGGTCCAAGACCCTGTTGTAAACTATATTATTTCTAATGACATACAAATCAAAACCTGCTTCTGCCATGACCCAAATTTTAGGAGGTAATATTGTAAAATAGAAGAAACAGTGGTTCTGGGGTCTGAAAGGTCTGGGATTTGTTATCATGTCATGTGGAAACAGAAAGGTGAAATTTCTAATTAGTGTCAAAACAATGATTTGTAAAATAAATAGTGCCAAGGAAGAATAGAAATTAGAAGATAGATCCCCTACTCCTCAATATCACAAAAATAAATTCCAGATGAACTAATTTTTAATAAAAATAAAAGCATAAATATATTCATAGTGTTAGAATAATTCTGTATCTTAATTGCAGTTAACATTACATGAATCTCCACATTATAAAATGGCATAAGGTCTAAGGGGAAGATGGCAGTGAGGTAGGTAGGAGTGGAGCCCAGTTCTCCTTGCGCCCAGCTGGAACACCTAGCTGATCTGAGGAACAGAGTGAATAGCCAATGGAATCCCAACTTATATAAAGTTTGAAGACAAAAAATTGCAGAGGACATTGAAAAACAGATGGTGAAGAGAGTGCACTGGGACGGTAAGGTACCTGGGATCTGTGCAGGGACCGAGGCTGCTGCAGCCCCTGACCTGGCTCCTGCCACAGGATATGGGGAGGAGAGTTAGAGCACTAGCTCCCTCCCCTACCAGAGCAGGGAGGGCAGCGTGGCACTAGAAGAGACCTGGGTGCTGGAAGTTGCTCGGGGGAGTAAAGACAAAGTGGAAGACACACAGAAGCGGTACACATCCACTGAGACTGTGGATGCCGGCACCAGAGAAATTGGGGTGCCAGGCAACAACTGGAGAAGGGAGGAGTTGGGCCATGTCAGACCCTGACTTGGATAGTCTCCAGACTGGTTGAAAAGTGGGACTGTGTGAAAAGTCGGGTGCTTGTTAGAACTGCGGACAGGTGCTTTGTAAGGAAGTCACCAGTAACAGCTGGTACACCCAGAGTGAGTGGCGGAGGGGAACTGTGCACCCCATTAGTCTCGCACTGCACGACCAGAGATAGTAGCAGGGGGAACCATGCACCCCACTGGTCTGGCAATGCGCACCCAGAGACAGTAGCAGGGGGAACAGTGTGCCTTGCTGGTCTGGTACTGCATGCCCAGAGACAGTAGCAGGGGGACTGTGCACCCAAAAGTGTCTGGCACAGGGATCCCAAAGACAGTAGCACAGGGGAACCATGCGCCCAGATTGTCTCGGGCTCAACAATGAAGATTGACTCGCATTGGGAGCAGCTGATTGGCTGATTTGAGCCTGGCAGCTCACAAAAGACCTGGGCCAGAGGCCAGGAACCTGTGAATATTGTGACCCAAACCTGGTCCCCATCCTCTCAGAACCAAAGTAAGGGAGAAAAGTGAAGCTGAGCCCCCTTTTCCTGTGGCATCTAGGAAGACCAGCAGAATTCGCTAAACAGGTTTAAAGTCAGCAGAAGGCTTATCATTATCGTTATTATTATTTTTTCTTTTTCATGCTGTCTCTTTTTTCCCCTTTTTTTTCCTTCCCCCAAGTGAGACAATAACACAGAGTTACAAAGAGTCTAGAGACATATCGAAAGGGGGAGCACAAGACTAACCCCAAAAACTGAGAAACTGAGACAAATGTCACTTTGCTATCCCACAGACCTGGCACTTTATTGTGTATGTGTATTATAATTATCTAACAATTATTTTTTACCATTTTATTACTATTTTTTGAGTTCTCTTCATTATGTTTAGTTTTCCTCATTTTATTTCCCTGTTTAATTGCATTGTTTATTCCTTATTCTCTCTGTATTGTATTTTAATTTCCCTTCTTTCACTTCATCCACGTTCCAATAACACACAACTCTTGATCAGGTACTTTCTTTTCTGGTTACCCAAAACATATATTTCTTGTCATATTATTGTTGTTCCAGTAGTATTGTAAATAATTGTTGTTCCATACAGTTGTATATACTACACAGCAACCCTCCATGATCTTAGCCCACTTCACTTTAATCCTGAGCATTACTATTGTTGTGGTTAAGTCTATTCTCTCTCACACTATGCCTACTTTCTACACTTTAATCCCACCATATCTCATTATCTAACCTTGCACAAGCACTCTGCTTTCAGGATTCAGCTCACAATCATC
>VMDR010034076.1:0-11167 GCA_007922815.1 Macrotus californicus
ACTGCTTTACTGTGTACACAGAATATACACAGAATATGTTGTTTCCATGTTAGCTCAACAAAATACAAATTAAGAGTTATATTTTCTTGCTATTGTGATTATTGTTTTAAGATTTCAATTTAGGAAACATTTGTTTCTGTCACTACAAATGATTTTTTTGGTGTCTGTCAAGAATAGAGCAATGTAAGATGCAAAGTTTTTTTTCTGGTTTTCTACTAAAAACAAAATAATAAATAAGTTAGAATGAAGTCATCAAAAATAACTGCTCCCTTTTATGTTTTAGAGCCAGTTTATGAACTATACCTGCTCTAAACAGGCTATCCTATCAAGCAAGATCACTCCGTGCTGTGCACTGCCGGTGCCATTCCAAGGGGAATGCATTATCAACTCAGAAAATGACGACAGACCTGCTCTTTCACCCCTGCCCCTCAGCCGGTTTACGGAAGACCAATTTGTATGCAAGCAATTCACTGACAAGCAGGATGATTTCCTACAAGAGTAATACAGATTTTTGTAAAATCTTATTGATGGAATATTATATTTATGATTCTTTGGAATGCTATCTTGAATTGTAAATTTAAATGATGACAGAGGTCAGCCAGTGATGTAAGTGAGTGACTAACAGGGGGCTATAACCAAGAAATGTCTTCTGGAATCCAAAGTTGGCAGCTACTATATAAGCTATTATGTAGCTCTTCTAGCCACTTATTGCCGTATTGGAATGCAGGTTTTGGTGGCTGGGGCTACTGCACTTTAAGAGAAGCTGAAAGTCTTTTGATTTTTAAAGGTTGACAATACAAGAATTTTTAAAAATGCAGTGGGGGTCAAGTGATCGCAAGCTTTGCTCTAATGGACTCAGAGTTGTGTCTAAGTAAGAGCTTCAGACTGATATACCTGATTAGCTCTTCTCTTTTAATTAATTTAATACCTATTACCAAAGCCATGTGTGGCATTTAAAGATTAGAGACATGGATGGAGTATTAATATCTCTGGTGTCCATTGAGATGTACCTATTAATTTGTGTATAAGACAAACAGATTTCAATCTACAATATTAAGACAATATGGCTGTATGGTTGAAATACTTCCAAAGTCACTTTGTGAAGCATTATTTGGAGCAACTAAATTCTAACAAAGTATAACAATTTCAGTTTTCTTTAAAATTCTTTGTACAATGTAGCTATATTTCTGAAATTACATTTGATACTGGCTTAAAAAGTAAACATCACTTCCTGAACCCACTTATTCCTTACATTTAAACACATGTTTGGTACTGAAAAAGTTGATAGGCACAGCTTTCTCATGGAATTCACATTAGACTTGAGTTCCAGTCTAGCTTTGCCATACATACATTTTAGAATGTAGGTCAACCTACTAAATTTCTTCAGGCTTTTGTGTTCCAACTGTAAACTAAGGTGGTTGGATAAGATGACTTCAAAGATGCCTTCTGTGATTCTATGATTCCTTTGAAAATATTCTAGAGTCCAAATTTCCTTTCTTGTAACCCAGAAGGATGTGTAGATTATTCATGAACTATCCATGCTTAAAGGTGTGTATTGGAAAGAGGGGGAGATGGTGATTTAATACCTAGCCAGCACTTTCTTTCAAAAGGATTGTAGTACTTATAAATTGTAGCTTCAAATCAGTGAGAAAAATGTGTTCTCACCCAAATACTTAAAATTATTTCTAGTAAAAGTAAGTAGAGATCCTGAGCTAGGAATTATCAGCTAATCAGGATATTTTAGGTTTAAGTTCTGGATCTGCCACTCACCACTGTGTGATTTTTGAAAAATCACATAATTTTATTGATTTGGTTTCCTTATCTCAAAATATAGTCAATAAAATCACCCTAACAATCTCTCAAGGTTTCCAAATGTCTTAAGGTCAGTTAAAATATTGAATAAATTTCATAATTATAATTGACTTTTGGAAGAAAATTATAGCCTTTGAATTTTACTGTTTATTTTCAAATATGTTTCCTATGGATACAGGTTTCTCTATGAATATTCAAGAAGACATTCAGAGTTGGCGGTTCCAGTGATTTTAAGAGTGGACACAGTATATCAAAATTTATTGGAAAAATGCTGTAAATTAGAAAATCCTCTGGAATGCTATCGCCATGGGGTACGTGACTTCTTACTTTTTAACCTGTGAACTCATCAGTGACTACAAACATAAGAAAAATTGCAGTGCTGTCAGTAGTGCCATGCTTTGCTAAGATGATCATGCATGCTCTCACTAATCGCAGTGCTGTGCCTAAATGATCACCGTCTGAGCCAAAGGCCACATCAGCAACTGTCTCTGCAAGCCACCGTCACAGATCCTGTGCTTCACAGGAGCTCCACTGTGCAATTCCCTTTTCAAAGTGGTGTCTGTTTGGCACAGTAGCAGGGAGCATGGTCGCATAGCCTATTTTAGGGTATGGAAAGGTCGACTATTTCAACCATGCAGGCCAGAAAACTGTCCCTATTCCAGGCCAGAAATCATATTGTTCAGAGGCAGCAGCTCCTGTTATGCATTTGACATAAAAAATGCCAGTGGCCTTAAAGTCTGACTGGATGATTGTTTATTCCTGGGTTACCAGGAACCAGATTGCTCCGGCCTTTGTTATTCTAACCAATTGCTTACATATTTATAGAGGATGGGGTGAGGGTGCAGGGGGAAGGGACTCTCTTGACTTCTAAGATGCCCTGGGCTCAAGCAGGTACACCTAGTACCCTCTGGTCCCCAGAGACAAGGATAAGTGAAGGTGATTTGGTTTCCTGTGGGTTGGCACCCTCTCATGGCATCACCAGCTGAGGCCTCCTCAATAATCATGATTGTAATGGCACCTGACAGGAGTGAGGTGTTTAGTTAATAAAGCAGCTTTACAACCAGTTTTCTGTTTGATCCTCATAACAGCTTGGTAACATAGGTAACTCCAGAATTACTAACAACACTTTATAGATGAGAGTATTGAGTTTCAGAAAATTCAAAGGACTTGCCCAATATCACACAGACAGTAAGGACAGGGCTAGGGGTAAAACACAGGCAAACAGTTTGCAGGGCTGGTAAAATTTTCCCTGTGACAAACACTGCTTATTAGGATCAGGTGGACTGGGTTTGGTGCTCCTACCAAAGTGCTAACCTGGAAGGTCACCTATATCTTCCCACTGGAGTTTATTGCATGGCTCAAGAACTCTGAATTTGTGTCAGCTCTTAGAATTCCATTTGATTTATTTAATGTGTGTTTGTGAAGTGTTTTACTATAGTCAAGGCTGGCACATGTTTTCATTATACCATGACTTCTTAATGCACATCTGTATTTCTGTATCTATACCTTTATCTCTATATTTGTTATCTATGTAAAAGGCAGTATTATTAAAAATGGCCAACACACACACACACATACACACTGCCCAATCAAACTTAGATCTATAAACTACCTTTAATGATCTCTCTCTGGCTTGATGAATGATTTGCTTTATGCTTATAAAATATGCCATTTTATCTCAAATGAGTTTTTATCACAGGAAACTGAATATCAGTCTTGCTGTCCCACTTTTTCCTCCATAAATACACGGCCATTCCTGTTTTAGCATAATGTGTTTTTCAAGATTCATTAACTCAGTAAGTAAATAAAACCCTGGATGTAGGAAAACAGCTACATTAAACTCTTACAAAAGATGGTTTTGCAATCTTACCTCAAGATATAGTGTTGCAATGATAGATAAACACTGATTATCTTTACTTTTCAGAAAGAGATGTTCCAAAGAGTGGTTCGTGAAAGCCACGAGCATGTTAAAAATCACTGTGATTTGCGTGAGAAATTAGGAGATAGTAACTTCCATGACAGGTAAGCTTGCAAGATATTGTCCAGATTTATATTTGTTTAGTGAGTTTGTGTTAACTCCTGATGCTGAGAGTTCCTAAGAGTCTAGATCCACCCTTATAGTTTCGGAGGCTTATCTCTCTTTGTCTCGATAAGATAGATGTCCACAAAACTTCAGATGCTTCAACACTACTTTCCAGGCCAGATTCCAGATTTCAGCCAATGCTCAGAGGTTAGGGAGCCAAGCAGGTTCTGGCTGCCTTCCTGCAGTCTCACGTGGGCCCCCTTCTTCACACCTGGGCATTTAGTTCAGAGCTTTGCCTGCAATTTTGAGTCAAAGCTGCAACAAATATCTAATATAAGGCCCCCTTATTGGTATCAGATTAGATCCATATAGCAAATTTAGTATTTTCACCACTGAGAGTAGAGATACCTTAGTCCTTTGCCAGAGGGAACAAACACAGCTTCTTGTGTGCAGAGACTGGTAAATCCTACTGTATTTCAAAGATTAATTTATCAAAAAATAAAAGCCAATTTTAAAAAATCTTTAGAATCATGCCATAATAGTCTGTTTAGAAACAGAATAGTGAGGAAAAATTCAGTTTGATATAGAGTCCCAAATTATTGATCTTAAATGTCTAGAATAATGATCCAAAAATGGTATTCTTGTTCCAGAGAGAATATTTGGTGTATCTCTTTCTTTTATGTTGTATTCAGCTGCTAATGTCTAGTTTAAGGATTAAATCTGTGGTTCTCAAACTTTAAAATTACCTGGAGGACTTGTTACAATGCAGCCCCACCCCAAGTGTTTCTGATTCTTAAGTAGTCTGGGGTGGGGCCTGCAAAGCTGCACACCCACCAAGTCCCCAGGGGCACTGATACTGATGCTGCCAGTCCAGGAGTCACAGTTGGACACCCATTGGATTAGGTTGACTGTTTCATTGGATGTTACAGCTAAATTCTACCCCCAACTCCATTATAATATAAATGCCAGACTTTGTTCTGATTTTTTGTTGTCCTCAAAGTCAAGTCTGTAGAGTCTTTCTCTTTAAAAAGTCTCTTCATATCCCTCAGTTCCCTCTACCACTCTCCTAGGTCAGGCTGCCACCATCTCTCACCTGTGTTACTGGAATGGCCTTCAATTTTTTTCTTCACTCATGTTGCCTTGTGCCCACTTTCTAGGCATTCTTTATATAGCAACCATAATTATCTTAAAAACAATGTAAATCTAATTCTGTAATTAAGCTTTCTTCCTTCTCCTCTCTCATATCCCCCCACCCACCTCAAGAAAACAAAAATCACATTCAATGACTTCCCAAATGTTCCCCTCCTACTTTTCACTCCCTTGTACCTGGCTCATTTTTAGTCATTGTCAGACTCATTGTCAGACCTCAGCTCACCAGTCCTTTCCTTCAGGAGGCCTGCCTGATTTCCCTGGGAAGGAATTTGAAGCCATCCTACATGCACTGACTGCCCTGTGCACTCATCTCCCTCTGCCTAGTGTACTTGCCTATCTCCCCAGCTAGCATGTGAGCCCCGTAAGAGCAGGGATTGTTTCTTGATTCTTGCTGTAGTCCCTATTCCTACACATTGTGGACAACTCACAACAGCTTTCATTGCCTATGCAGATGTTTACGTCAGAACCTGTTTGAGTCTGATTTTGCGGCCATCCAGGTTAGCTACCATGGTAATCCTTGATACTTAGAAAAAGTGGACCAGGGTGGAGCAAATACTTTGTAGGTTAATTTTCCCTGAAGACAATAATTTCTAAAGTCTTCAGAGTCTGACAGTACAAAATCATTCAAATTTTATTTCTAAAGATACAGTATTAACAGAAACAAGTTGAAAAGTGTTATTGAGGCAGGTTAGTAAGAAACAGGGAAAATTCCCTGGCAAATGGCATGAGGAAACTAAGCGAAATGGCTGAACAAATGGCCAGAATGGCTGAGCAATTAACAACCAGCTGATAAATCATAGGCCTCTATCTTCCCTAACTGAAGATGCCTGAGAGCACATGGTTTATGTCACCATAGGGAGATAGGTAACAAAGACCAATCAGAGACAGACTAATCCAAGATAGAGTGAAACTAACCAGAGAATGACCCTAAAGATCACTAGGAGGGGACAAACCCTGACACTTCCAGAACAGACCATATTAGGAACAATACCCCCTCCCAACCAGAAGCTGGAGTCAGAATTAGGTACCACAAAGCTTGGAGGCAACCCTCTGGCCTTGGAAACAGAAAATCCCAAGAACTAACTGACCAGGTGCATAACTTGCTCATGAGTTGGCTCGCATCCACTAGGACATGTACTTTTGCTTCTTTCACAGTGGCGCCTGTGCCCTGGCCTTTCTCTTTTTCTCTCCCTGAATATTCTTGCTTTGTTCTCATTCCAACTTGTCCTTGAAATTTTTCCTGCATGAGTCAAGAACCTGGAGGTTGACTGACATGTGAAAGGTCTCAAAAGTTCCCGACAGGTTCCAGATCATGCCAGGGCAGGGCTCACCCATGTTGAGGAAGAGGTCTGGTGGCATTAAAAATATTCACCAGTCTCTATATTATGCAGGAAGTAGACTGATATTTTTCCAAATGTTCCCAATTGAAAGCAAAAGAAATATCTATACAGCTGAATCTCCTCAGTAAGCACGAACAGAAAAATAGGATTTTACTGAGTGCTAGTGTAATTAGGGGTAGTACTAATTGTCTGTATAAATAAGGTGACATGAAGGCAAGAGAGAAAACACCCAAAGTTTCATTGTTTGTGTTTCTTTGAAGAGCCTTTCTCTAGGCAACATAGTTAACACTACAACGTGTGAGGTTGGAAGAGAATGCCAGATAAACTGAAAAAGCCATTGGAACAAGAACTAAAAGGAGGGAATGAAACCCAGTTTAATGCCTTGTTCAACTTGAATCAGGGAGAATCTCAGATATTGAGAAAAACTGTAGATTCTTCATTTTAGGCACATAGTCATTGCTTGGAGTAAGTGGAAATTATTCTTCCAGGCTCCTGGCCCTTTATACTAAGAAAGCCCCACAACTATCTGCTGAAGAGTTGGTTATGTTCACGAAGAACATGGCAGCTTCTGCCATCAGATGTTGCCCTCTGAGTGATGAGCAACAGTTTGTCTGCATGGAGGATGCGGTAAGCACGTCTGTGACTTCATGTTTGCCTGTTCTAACCTCTGACCTTCAGCAATCAATCTCATGTCAGTGGACACATCTATGAACTCTCAATGGAGCCTAATAATTCTGTCCACAAGAGAAATTCTTTCAGCTCAGCTCCTGCCAGTTGGCTTGGATTGGCAACAGGGTTAAGGCCATCACTTCCCTGTCATTTGGGATGTCAGGTTCAACAGGCCCTTGCCTGGATCACACCTCTAGGCCTGTTTCTTGGGTCTCCAAGTAGCAAAAGTGATTTTGCCAGCAACTTCAAAGCTAATACTGACTTTAAACTAACTCATCCTAATCCAATGTATGGGGGAAAAATGCTCAGGCTTCCTCCTGTGTTTCTTCTTTCCTCTCATGCTACTATCATGTTCACAGCACTTCTGATACCAGATGTGTGTGGGTTTTTTTCCAACAACAAGCAATTCTCTGTGACACCAGCTGGGTGCCCTACAATTTAAACCAGTCCTGACACTGTCTACCTGGAGACAGCGTCAGATACCATTGGCTAAGGGCTCAGTTCTGTAAGATTGCCACCTACCATCTTCAGAGGACAATTGCAAGTCTAGGCTGTAGCCAGTGCTTCAGCTATACAGCAGGGGCTTCCCCAACTCCCTCCTGGGGTTTAATTAATTTGCTAGAGTGACTGCAGAACTCAGGGAAACATGTTTTCCAGTTGATTAAAGGATGTGATAAAGGATACAGATGAACAGCCAGAGGAAGAGATACATAAGGTGAACTAAACCTGAGGATGATAGAAAGAGGGAGGACAAGTCTCAGAACTAGGCTGCACCGGACACTCTTCTTTTTTCCCAAACAGTAAAATCCAGGTTGAGCTGGCAAGAGCTAGAATTTGAGAATACTTAAATAGAATTGCATTTTCTATGGGTAAGAGCAACCATGGACCTAATGGCTCTTGTTTAAATTCTCTTCTGAGAAAGGCTAAACTAATTCTTGGAGCTTTATGCAGAAGACACGAGGCGCAACCTGTCAATGCTGGTGTGGGTCACTGTTGTGATGACTCTTATGCCTTCCGGAAGCTATGCTTTGATGATCTGCAAGTCAATGGAACTTACAATTCTCCACCTTTGTCCTGTGACCAAGTTATCAGCCTTCAAGAGGACTTGTGCAAAGCTCAGGAGGAGGAATTCCAAACTGAAAAGCAAAAGTAAGAATCTTTGCTGAATTTGTTTTTTATTGCTAATAAAGGAGTGGCTATAAAGAACCATAACGTAGGCACAACTATATATACTGCATAACGGATGGAGCTGCTAAATGTTGTGTTGGAAGTCAAATAGCACTGGGAATATTATGCAATTTTGCCATCATGGCTATCACGGATGCTACCGCAACTTGATCAGTTATTGAGTTTGAAATCTGTTGATCAGAAAATACTGACAGAGAAGTACATTAACATATTTTTTCCCTGAAATGTGAACTTCAGACATTAGTTTTATAAGGGGTCTTATACAAACAGGGTTCCATGATCAAATAATTTGGGAATGCTATATTTCCTCGCTCTGTTCCTAATGTATATTGTCCATTAACAAGGAAGTCGGAGAAGTCCTGCAATAATCTCTTTAGCTTGTTCTAGCTTAGCACATTCTGGGCCATAGAAACTACTAAGATTCTTCAGGATCAGAATGCTGGGAAAGTGCTTTGGAACATTTCATTAGAGTGATGTGTATCACTTTATAGTACGTAATTACTTTTACTACTACTTCTAGTGTTATTAGGAATGACTGTTGTATATGTTTGGAAGAATGGTTTGAGGATGATTACTAGTAGGTGGCAGCTGGGTGATATTGTAATAATGGCTGTGAATTCAACTCTTGAATCTTCAATTTCCTTCTCCTCCCACTCCCCTAGCTCCTGTGATGCAGTTTCTTGCACTAGATAAGGCTTTGCAATAACTTCTCAGAATATAGGAAAATAGGATATCACTAGAAACTCAAAATACTGGCAATAAATATTTAAATGCCATATATATCTTTTCTATGAACATGGAATACCAAAGAATACTGAAAATGGAAGGAAGCTTAAATATTAACCCATTGCCCTCCAGTTTAGGCAAATCCTTCTAAAACACATTGTGCAGTTCCTGCTGAATCTTTCTAGTGCTGGCAAGACCACTTGCTTAAAGCAGCCTATTTATCTTTTCATATGCTTAACTAAAACACTCACTCTTTTTTATTAAATAGAAATCTGTGCCCTTGTCACTTTCAACTCAATTTTTACTTCTGGAACTACAGAGAGAAGTACTTTACAGACATTCCATGAGCTGAGGAAGGGTAGATTCCTATTATCTGACTGCAAAATGAGGGTGAGGTCGGACTGTTGTACTCTTAATCTGAAGATGGACCTCCTGGGGAAGGTGAGAGGAATGGTGTGCAATGCTTTCTAAACTTATATACAACCCTGGAGAGGCATGTCTCTGTGTGTGTCATTATGTATATGATATAAACATACATAATGCATACAGAAACATTTATAAATTAGGACATTTTATCAATATAAATTATTTACAAAGTGCTGTTCTGATTTGATGACTGTTGCTGATACTGAAGCCTACTGGTCAGAAATGTTAACAGCAGAATACAATGTCTTTATATTTGATGAGAGTTTTCCAATATGTGTTCTATGTAAAAAGAGTTTCTGCATAAAGCCAGCAATAGGATTCAATCCAGTGCTCTTTTCTATTCTTGCTTTCATAGCATGTATTAGAATATTTCATCATTGCACTATGTTGTCCACCCTCTTGCCCTCCTGCTATTGCATCCCATTGCCAAATCTCTTTCCCTTCACCTTTTCTCATGTGATATGTTAGTATTGCTTCAAAACAAATTATACCAAAATGTAGTAACTTAACACAGCATCAGTTCTTATTGCTCAAGCATCTGTGGGTTGATTGGGTGAGTCTGGTGACCTGAACCAGCTTTAACCATTCTCAGTGGGGTTGCACAAGAGTCTATGGTCAGCTGCTAAATTAGTTGAGACCTGGCAGCCTGGGTGAGCATGGCTTGTCTCTGCTGCAGGTGGCCCTCTCCAGCAAGCTAACTCAGGCTTCTATACATGGTAGCTGGGAAAAAGAAAAGGAAGTGTGGAGACCTCATGAGGCCCAGGTTTGGAACTATGCAATGCCAGCTGAGCTGTGAGGCAGGTCATAGGGCCAGCCCAGATTAAAGGAGTGTGGAAAAGACTTTACTTCTTGACAAGAAGAGTCAGAAAGTCATGCTGTAAAGGACATGGACACAGAGAAAGGTGGACAATTGGGTCCCTGTTTGTAATTAATCTGCCATGTGTGAATCATTAATATAGTTGGGGATGAAGGTCAGGATATGATGAGAAGTGAGGCAATTAACTAGGTCTGAGGCCACCACAAATGACGAGCATGACCAAGCTTCATACACATGATAGGAATAAATAGGGATTGGGATGTTAGAGTTTGAAGACATACTTCGAAGGAACTATGACTTTTAAAAGAGGATGAAGGAGAGATGTGTTGGAAGTAGTAAAAGAGAACTAGGTGGTATGGTAAGGTAAGTAGAGCTCAAGCAAAGATAGCCTCCTCTTGAGAAGTCTTAGGGAAGCTGTGTTCTCTGGGGAACCATGTTTTCATACAGAGCAAGAAAGAAAAGTTAAGAGAAGAGGCTGTGGATATAGGGAAGTTTTCTGGTGAGAAAGCCTCAAGTTACAAAGGAGACAGAGGATGAGTTAGGGTGGACTGGGAGAGCAGGAGATGGGTCAGATTAGGGACGTAGCAACATCAGTATGATGATGACAGACAATCTGGGAGACTTACACTGCTGACTGAGGCATGACCAGCTCGGCCTTGGAAGTAGCACATGCAGCACACACAACCCTAGGCCAGCTGCTCTTGCCATTGGCTACTGACAGCTCACAGGTGGTGGACATTTCCCCCAGCTCTCCCTATGGCATCCACATGGATGGATTAAATGAACACTTATTATCAGGTCTTAGAAAAGAGACTGCTGCAGACAAAGAAATGTCCTTCTTAGTGGCATTAATCAACCATCTTTTCATCTTTACCCCACTCCTGAGCCTAGAATCAAGATATTCCCATAGTCCAGGCATTCTCCCTTGGAATGAATTCTGCTGCTGGTGGATGTGATGTTAGAGGCCCACAAAAGGTATGTGTTCTAGGAAAGGCCAAAGGGTAAAATCCTGGT
>VMDR010034077.1:0-11166 GCA_007922815.1 Macrotus californicus
TGGAGCTTGTTTATTTTGTTAATTTCTTTTTAAAGCTCAGTTTTGGTTTTGTTGAGTCTTTCTGTTGTTTATTGTCTATTTTTGAGTTTCTGCCCTTTGTTATGTTTTTCCTTTAATTTCCTTAAAGTGACTGTATTGTTTATTTTCTAGTTTCTTGAGCTCTTCTGTCGACTTTGAATTGTTGATGTTTTAAAAAGTTCTCTTTTCTTTTCATAAATCCCATCACACCCTGTTCCCCATTTGTACCACCAGTGGTGCCAAAGCCCCCCAAACCCCCCTGTCTCCCATAACAGGGACTTCCCTGTGACTAACACAAGGCCTATACTAGCAGGTAACCCACGGTAGCAATTATAGTAAGAGGCCTATGGACTGCAGACCAACTTGCTGTACCTTGATCTCAGGAATTTATCAGGATAGATGGCTAAAACAGTAAAATTAAACCAGAAACGAAAAGTAATCCAAAGCTCACCATCTTAGTTACATCACACAGTTCCTTGTACTATATTCAACAGGAACATTACCCAAAGCACTCAGTTCCAAGCTATTATTTCTTCTTGTTCTTCATTAACATAAAACAATTACACACTTGTATTTCAGTTATACTTCAGTTCCTTTGTCTTCATCTAAGTTGTGCATATAGTATGTCCATATCCACGGACATTTAGAAGGGCTTCAATTGTTTTGCCAATAGCATATGATAAAAAAACAGCACATACAAGAACAGCTCTAGTTGAATAGAAACATACCACAAATGTGCTGAGTCATCAGGACACACCCATGTTTCCTGGAAGCATCCGTGTGGGCAACCTCTGAAACAGCCTGTGAAGTTAAAATACAGCGTGGGCAAAAGCAGGTTCACAGTTGCGAGTACAGAAAATAATACAATAATCAATAAATAATAATAATACAATAATAAACTGTTTTGCATACTCACAACTGTAAACCTACTTTGCCCACCCCCGGTAAATAGTCAGAAATCTGAGATTATAAAATTGGAGGCAGTTATACGTGTGAGATTGGAAAAGAATCTAGGAGTAGTAGAATCTAGCCCTTTATTTTACAAGGGAGGAAACTAGCTTATAAATATAAAGCATGATTAAAATGAGTAATTGTAGCCCTGGCTGGTGTGGCTCAGTTGGTTGGGCATCATCCAGCAAACTGAAAGGTCACCGGTTTGATTCCTGGTCAGGGCACACGCCTGGGTCGTGCGTTCTATCACTGGTTAGGGTGCTTGCAGAAGGCAAGCAGTCGATGCTTCTCACATCAATGCTTCTCTCCCTCTCCTTCTCCCTCCCTTCCCCTTACTCTAAAATAAATAAATGAATAAGTAAATAAACAAATGTTTACAAACATGAAAAATTATAGGGGCATTCAGGCCTTTTGGGCCATTTTGTGGTTATAATAATTTTTTATACTTCCATATTTGATATATGGTGGGCAAGCTTGCCCTAGGTCAGGAGATGGCAAGTGGTGGCCTAGGGGCCAGATGCAGCAGGACACTTGTTTTGGTAAGTAAAGTTTTATTGGAACACAGCTATGCCCATACACATTGTCTGTGGCTGCTTTCAGCGACAATGGCAATTTCATAGTGGCAGAGATTGAATGGTCCACAAACACAAAAATGGTCCTTTACAGAAGAGATTTGCTGGTTCTGCTCTAGCTGCATTTTCTAAGATATCTTTTATTCTACAGCTGATCTCGGAGGCTTGCATTTTTTGCCATTCTGGAGTTAAAATTCATTTGACAATTGATTGTAATTTAAAGAGTGGCACCACATGTTAATTTTGAGATAGAAAGGCATTGATGTAAGACTGAAGAGCCTTTGGAGTAACCCTTAGCAAGAAAACATTCTTTCAAGGATTGGAGCTTGTGGATTTTCCTTTGGGTGAGAGAGTTGGATGTTGGGAAATGGGCTGAACCAGTAAAAGTCATAAGGAAAGTAATTTCCAGCGACCCTGTAACATTTAGTTCATTTCCTCAAGAGCCACATTGCCTCGGTGCATCTTTAACCGCTGCTCATTCAGCCAGATCGCCTTTTTTGGAAGGCAGTGGAATGTGCCCTTTATAACACAACCCTTAGCAACTGGGGGGGTGGAGCTGGCTATGGTGAGGGCTCGCTGGAAGCTTACCATGTAACCCATTGGCAGGAGGGCTGCTTGGAGGAAAGGAGACAGGAAGCGCAAGACCCTGGCCAGTTTAAACAGGCTGCCTCATTAGTAGCAATTAGCACTCAGTCATGCCTGGGAGGTTGTCCCCATAAAGCAGGTCAAATCAATTACTGTCTGCTTCTGAGACAAAAAGGGGAGGCCATTGCAGATTGCTATGAGTAGTTCTGGGCTTTTGTGTCTGGGATTTGATTACACTTTCAAACCTTCTCCCCAGAGGAGGGCGTCCCTCTTTTCCTGCACTCGGTGTGTACAAAGAAATATAGCTCCTGTCAAAAAAGGCCCATTAGTGTCTTTGAGGTTTTGGTTGCAGGAGAACTGGGGCAAACTTCAAGGATGCTGGAAACTTTGTGACTTTGTGAATGGATGCAGGGACCTGGAGGGGTTTGCTTATGGGGAGAGATTGAAAGAGAATGAAGTTCACACGTGACACGGATGCTAACTCCCCTTGCTGACATATATAAACCAGCTCTAAAGAAAATCAAAGAATTGATCGTGTCCCTGCTAATGGCTAAGCTGGTGACAGCATTTTTTGTCTTTTTAGGAGGTGATGGAGAAGGGTCAGCCAAGGTGCTTTATGAGCTTCTGGGGGGGGGGGCGGGGAATGTAAGGGCTGGATGGGGCCCTCATGTGGATTCTTAACAGCTGGCGACTGTGCCCAGAGGTGCTTTCTGTTCTCCTGCACGGCTGGAACCCGGAGACTAGCAAAGCAAATTCCATGGGGAAGAGTTGGAGATTTCGGCTTTTTATGCAGCATTTTGCGTCAATAACAGTTTGGATAATTTTCACTCAGTGTTCAGAAGGCGGCACTGTCCATTAATATGGCTTTGCATTTATGGTTCATTTTGTTTGAGGCCCAGCGTACTTTATGAGTACCAGGCATTGCTTTTCTGGAGTGTGGCTCTGCCCAGGATAATATGAAGCTTCTCTTCACCCACTGCCCTCTGCCATCAATGGAGAAAACTCTCGGGGCCCATCCCCCAAAGTGCCCCTCAGAGGTGTCATCCGCTGTAATCAGTGGGGCAGGTTGCAGCTTGGAGGGAAGGACAGAGACTCTGAGGTGTGCTTGTATCTGCTCCCTCAGTCTCATCACCCCAATCCCCCTCAAAAAACCCCATGTTGTCCCAGAACAAACCCAGTGTTCTCACTATACTAACTGAGCTTTGTGAGAAGTCCCTTTTTCTGGGCCAGATTGCTGTCCCTAAGTCTCTTCAATATAGAAAGCCATTGGCAATAAGCCCAGAGTAGCATTTCTCACAATATCCAAAACTGCACACACAACAAGCACTGAGAATGCTGGCTGAAATGCAGGTGACCAGGCCCCTCCAGCTCTCGCTGGATTGGAATCTGAGCATGGGGTAGTCACATGGTCCCTGTGTCCACTGAAATCTGAGAAGTGCATATTTGATCTCTAGTGGCATGAAGTTTCACTCGTGGTTAGGAACACTGGGGATCTGAGATGTAGTATGTGCTGTGTGTGTTCCCCTAATCCATGGTTTTCCAAATTCCCACTATTCAATCACAGAACTTTTCTATGATTTAACCTTTCCTTTGTTTGTCCAGCGTTCTCAGGATGGAGTTGCCAGCCTAGGGCAGGTCTTGGGGCAGCGAAGGGACCAGAGGAGTTCTTAAGGCTCTAGTTTCATCGTAAGCCATGGGGATCTCCAAGGCAAGGGGAATAGAAATTGAGACAGGCAAGGAATGGAGAAGTGGACTAGGAGCTGTGGTCAGGAATCCAGCCAGTGAAGTCAGATACCAGCATCCAGAGTGCTATGATATGAAAATGACCCCGAGCTCTTCAACAAGGCTCCCTAAAGGAGGACATCACAACAGGAACAGAAGGCAGTCATCAGTCACAGGCCCTGTGCCCACCTTCACCGCTGTCTTGTTGGCACCCGTGACAACTTTAACACCTGAATTCTTACCCAGTTATGCACTCAGCCTTTTTCCTGTTCATCCAGCACAGGTTCTGAGAGACCCACTGTCCCTGGTACAGAGCTCCAAAGAGAAGATTCAACTATGAAGACACAGGGTCCCTGCACTTGAAGGACATGGGAAGAGAGTACATGGGTGTGTGAGGAACAAGGAACTGGGAAAGCTGCTCCTTTCGGCACCTTTGCTTTCTTTCACCCATTACAGCCATTCCTGAGGGGATTCCCAATGTGGACGTGATCATCAATCTGAACAGCCATATTCACGCCTTTGAAGGTACACCTGGCCCCCTAAGGCCTGCTATCTTTATCAGCCATATCTCTAACTCTCTCTCACCTATCCCGCACCTTCCTGCTGGCGTTCACGCTCCCTTCTTAAAAGCAAATTTCATGACTGACTTAGACCTTGCTTGTCCTCTTACCCATGTTCACTTTAGGTACACACTTTCAGAACTTCCCTCTTGAGCTTCAGAATTTCTTTTTCATTATTGCATTTTTCCCATTACCATTTATGCCCATTACCTTCCCCCCAATCACCACACTGTTGTCCATGGCCATGAGTCCTTTTTTTCTTTTTGCTCAATCCCCCCAACCCCCCAAGACCCCTAAAGCTGTCAGCCTGCTCTCTCTCTTGCTTGTTGGTTCAGTTTGTCCAGCAGATTCCACATATGAGTTAAACCATATGGTGTTTGTCTTTCTCTGACTGGCTTATTTCACTTAGCATAATGTTTTCCATGTCCATCCATACTGTCACAAAGGGCAAAATTTTCTTTTTTATGGCTGAGTAGTATCCCACGGTATAAATGTCCCATGATTGTTTTATCCACTCATCTACCAATGGACACTTGGGCTGCTTCCACGTCTTGGTGACTGTAAATAGCGCAGCAGGGAGCATAGGGGTGTGACTGCCCTACACCCATCCTCTGTGACTTCTGCTTGTCCCTTGCAGTGGCTCTGCTGTTATTTTATTTCTGTTTCCTTTCTTCTTGCTTTTGCAGACATGTTCTCCACCTCTGAAGGCCTCAGGAGCACTCCTGACCCCCTCACTCTGAGCTGCTGAGCTTGTCTCCGAGGTCCTGTGGAGTATTTAGAAGACGCAGCTGGACTTTGTAATCCCCCCTTCCAGGTCATTATCCCCATGATACCCTCTCCAAATTTCTAGTTGTACTTAACTCACCTCCTTTGTCTCAAGAACTCATGTCTTCCCCTTAAGGCTAACTCTTGCGTGTGTTCAATGAAAGAAACTTTCATAACCAAATAGTTTTTGAAGCCCCGCATATTACACTTTTCCTTTTGGGGATTTACATGGCACATTAGCATATGAAAAGCTTTGAGAAGTTTAAACTAATGTTTCTCATTAACTGTAGAACCTTTTCTTTGAGTAATATCTATTAACACTCTGGGTAACTCATTTTGGAGAACTGAACATCTAGACACGTGAGAGCTTGTTTTAATCCTCTTTCCATGCCACCTCCCAGCGTAAGCCCCTTCGCTATGGTCTGATGTATTCGGCAAATAATGGATTGTCAATAAATGTTTGCTAAATAAGAAAACGAATGAGTTCATCTATTCACTAATGAGTATTTATTAAGCAATTACTGTGTTCTAGGCACTGGAGATACAATGATGAATAGAGCTTCCTTTCTAGTGGAGGACACCAACTATAAAGAGATAAATGAACATAGACTGCAATGTCATGTGATGATAGAATGCTCAGAGGAAAAGTGAGGCGGGGAAATAATGCAGAGAGGGACTTAGATACTCTTTTAGATGGAAAGGAGGCCAAGAAAGGTCTCTTTCCAGTGGTGGGGACATTTGAGCCAAGGCCTGAATCGAGTGCAGGAGTGAGGTATTTGAGTATGTACAGAAGGAGGAATCCATGTTAAAAAAAAAAAAAAGCACATGTGTGGTTGTTTTAAACTGTGTCCATCAATTCTTTGATATCTGCTCTTCGGGAGGCGAAACTTTACTTCCCGTTCCCATGAGTATGAGCTGACCTGGTGACTTGTTCATTACAAAGAGTATGTGGCAGAAGTGATGGGGTATGCTTTCTGACACTAGCTCAGAAATGGTGTCGCAGCTTCCTCCTTGATTATCGCTTCGGTCACTCGCTCTGGAGAAAGCCCACTGCCATGTTGTAAAGACACTCAAGCAGCCCGGCGGTAACATTTCTTCCATTTGCATCTGGCTTGACTTACATATAATCCTGAGCAAACAGAGGTTATTTGGTCCTTCTAAACCCCACTTGGTGGACACAATCTCTTGTGTTGAGCCTCCTTCAGCCTGTGAAATCAAATCACCCCAAATCCAAAAATCCTTTCAAAGCGAAGCAGACAAATCTGCGTGCTATTGGCAGAATCTGAATTGAAGGGCAAGCGAACAGTATTGTAGCAAGGGATTACAAATCCATGCTTGCTTCAGCTAGAAACCTAGCTGCCCCCAGTGAGGGCGCGTTTAATAAAGGGTTCCATTGTACCGGAGGAAGTGGAAAATGATACCGTGCGAGAGACTGGTCGGCCAGCAACAGCCTGGAACCAGCAGCGAGGGTGCCTTTGGATAGTTTTTAAAAATCAATAACGTTAGTCTTTTTAATTAAATTGCTATAATTGAGAACAATACTTAATTGCAGCTTTTATTCCTTCATAAAGTGTTCTCCATGAAGAACACGTATAATCAGATTTGGATTCGTCCCAGCTCACATACATAGTTTTTGTTTTCATTATGTTAGTGTGCGGAATTCTGTGTTTTTGGTGGCCTAGAAAGAAAAATAAGAAGAAATGGGAGAACATAACAACATGGAAGACTACCTAGACAGCATCTGTGACATCATAAATCTTGACTTGGGCACTAAAGGAAGGATGAAAAAATTCAAGATTTTAAATAGCAGACACAGCACATCCTGTTCCTATTCTAAGCAAGAGCAGGTGAGAACTGGCCAATGTCCAAGCCTGAGGAGGCACCTAGAGATTTTTAATATATTGGTGAGAGCGGTGGTGTTTTCAGGGATAAAATGCTAGCATGGTGCTTCTAAAAATAGCCTTAATGCAATGGAAGTCATCTCTTCAGTTACTCTATTTTAATTAGATTCTCTCCTCTGTTGATTTCTTATTCGGGCTGCATTCTTTTGATTTTTCTCATGTGATGACTGTCCTGGGGGCTCGTCCACATTAACACAGGTGGTGATGCTCAGTGGTTCTACCAGGCTGCCAGGCCCATGCTGCCTCTCTCCCCTGGACCCCAGCTTACCCCAGCCCCCTGCTCTGACTCACGATCTAGGAAATTCCCTCTGCTCAGATGTGACAGAATCCCCCCTGCACAAATGCTGGCCGCAGCTCGAACTCCCCCACTTGCCCTATGTCTTGTCAATCATTTTCCAAAGATACAGACCTGAAGGTAAGCAACATCAAAACTTCCAACTCAGAAAAAAATCTTCTTTACCTTACACATGAGCAAGGTCAATTTAAAAGTCACCTTGCCATGTTCCAGGCCACGGAACAGCATCCATAGTGGGAGGCCATCCTTTTGTTTGATTGCTATGCAAAGTGATGTGCCTCTGGGATGTGTGGTGTGAGCATCCCAGGGAGCTAATACATTTCCACATGCTCAGTAAGTAACTTTAGACACGCCATAGCAGTTTTAAATACAATCAAATAAATCAAAGAGTGTAACAGATGAGCTGAGGAACATGGATTGAGTCTACGTGTGTACATGAATTTATAAACGCAGGGTGGGGCAAAAGTAAGTTTACAGTTGTGAGTATGTGAAACGGAAATTATTCTTGTATAATTATTTAATTATTGTATTATTTTCCATGTGGACAACTGTAAATAAACCTCCTTCTCCCACTGTGTGTGTGTGTGTGTGTGTGTGTGTGTGTGTGTGTGTGTGTGTGAAGCTTTAGCAGCACGAACCAGAAATAGCACACAGAACATGGCAGCCAACCCTTGCCATTACCTCAGCACTCTGCATTCCGGAAGATGTGCTTAATCTCTTGTCATCTTTTACTATTTTAGGTCCAGTCTTCTCAGCCTAAAGGCCCGTAAGTGGGCTCACAGGAAAGGCACCAAGATGAACAGAACACAAAGTGAGTCCTAGAAATGGAGACTCTAGCTTGGAAAAGAGCAACCTGATAACAATTGGGAGGGCTTCTTTTTCTTACTCCCACAAGCACGAACGGTACTGAAGGATTGGTTCATGCCATGGAAATGTCCTCTGAGCAAGTCTGCACTTTTGCAGCTGGGGGAGGGCCCTGTTTGCCAGCCAAGCTCATCTCTTGACAAATGGGCAGAAGAGGCCTGGCCCGGTGTGATATTTTCCTCTGTCCTCAAGCTGCCACAGCCCCCATAACTTGCCATGTTGGGTTTGACTTGGGATGGAGTTGGGAAGTCCTTGAAAAAAAGAATCATTATTTATAACATACCAAGGAGTATTTTCGTGATGAGATTTAGAATTTCTTTACTGACACTTCTCTCGGCCTTTCCTAGGGGATTCCCAGAGAGAGCGAGACCATGCACTCCTTGCTCAGCGACTCCCACAAAGAGAGTGACTGAGGTGAGAGGTCACCATCATTAGCTAATTGCCCTTCAATTTTGTCAAAATATGGATCAGACAGACTTGTAAAGGAGCGATCTGGTGGAATCTCTCTGACGGAAATATTGGCAGCTATCAATGACCATCGACCCAACAGAAAGGAAGGGGCTCACCTTCCCAAACCACAGGTCGGTGGGAGGGAATCCAGTTGCTATGAAAGATTTCTTGTTTTTTTTTTCATTAAGGAAAGAAAGCACGCATTCAGAAACAAAAGCATACTTGCAAACGTCAGACAAAAGAGGAAATGTGAAAAGTATTGGCCCCTGCAAGAAATTGTATGTGATAGAATTCAGAACACGCCATCTGACACAAAACTATTTTAGACACCGTTGGTGACGACGTCTGTGCTAGGTGACTGGCTGTGCAGCCAACCTTGCCGTTGCTAAACGCACGTGCTGCTGTCCTTCCTCCACCACCCCATCAAGCGCACGCCCTTACAGCAGTGGTTACGGTGACCAACTTGCTCTAGTCTGCCTTGAAATTTCTGGATCTCACATCCCAGGAAGCACCCCTGCCCCAGTCCTGGGCACACTGGGATGGCTGGTCCCCCTGCTTGGCTGCACGATGGACTCATTGGGAGCTTTGGAAAAAATCCTGATGCTCATGATACACTATGTACCAACTGTATCAGAAACGCTGGGTGTGGTACCCAGGTGATTCTAATGGGCCGCCCAGTGTGAGGGCCAGAAAGACGCTAAGAACTCGCGCTAACTCTCTGTGCTGCAGCCAGAGCCTCCAAAGGTAACATGACACCTGTATTTATCTCTCATATCCTATTTGTGATCAATAGCGCCTGCATTTTAACTAGATTGAATTGATCAGAAACATTTCCTTAATCCCCAAGACTGAAGACCACTTTGTATGACAAAGCCATCCCTGGAGGGAACACTGCTTGGCTGTGACAAAGGACAACGCTGTAACAGTGAGCAAATTCGTGCAGAACTTTGGAATGCCGCTCTCCCTTCCTGGTCTCAGGTTTTTCTTTCAGCTCCCTGAGACCGGAGCCTAGAATTAGCCTTTTGGAGCTTCTTATTTCAAGTTGCCATGCATGGGGATCTTAGCACCCTGCTTCCTTTCCTTGTCTTTGGAATAGTCATCAGTGACAAATGTCACTCGCCCCACTGGGGCCATCTTAATATTTTTAGGCCCTTGTTCACTTATGCTTATTCTGAAAAATCTCTGGGAGGAGATGGTGCCATAGCTTTCATTAGTAGCAAGGAGGGGGAGAGACAGGCAGGTGTCCTCACAGCACTGCACCCCTTTCCTTGGGGGGTTTAATGGTAGCCGGCTAGACATTTTAGGGATAAGGGTAATCTAAAAACCTCACTCACCCCGAGGGCTAAGAATAGCATGGGTCAGCATCCCCAGCTCATTTGCATATAGAGAGTAGTATCTTCCATTCATTTATACAACAAATAATTGAGTCCTTTTATGCCAGGCACAGTGCCATGGACTAGGAATACATTGGTGAACAGGGCATATTGTATGGTCCCTGACTTCATGGGAGTGGCAGTCTGAGGGCACTGTCATTACCAAAAGGTATTGAATGATCAGTCTCAGAATTTCAGGCATTTATAGAGAAATGTTTCAGGCATCTTGGATTTCCTCACATCACTGTAAATAGGGCACCAAATAATCTGCTGACAGTAAGTGTGGCTCTAGAGTTGTTTCAACCACCATCCGAGTGGTATTTATATAAATATATCTCTTTGCGTGCATATGTACGACTGCGCTCGAATATTATTTAATTTGTAGGCTAAACACTTACTGCAAGCTTCCTACGAATCAGATGCTACTTAAGCAGACATGGGAAAATTACTTTTAAAGACAAAGAATACCTTAGTTGAAAAAGTACTACCTTCCCCTCTCATTCTCTTGTTTTTCTAGCACTCTGGAATTTAGTTGAGCCTGGCAAAAACTTCACAGACGCCTGGTCTGTATTTGTTTGCACAAGAGCCTTAAGGCGTTGAACCTCTGGCAATCAGCACACCCCGGGCAGTTTGACTCAAGAGACGGGTAATAAGCTTTTGAAGACAACAAATCTTAGCAGGTTACAGAAGGGGAAAAAAATGGGAGGCAATAAAGGAAGCGCCAATGGAGCGCATGGCACATCAAGGGCTGCCGGCACCCCGTTGTTCTGGTGGTACCCTGGTTGCATAGATTAATACTTTAAAGAGTCACTCATGTTTTATCATTTAGTAGGATTATTGCTTGGCATTTCAAGACTCTCTACTTACAAAATCGTATAGACTGTATTTTTTCCTTCTTTGCTCTATTGTTTGTTTTTCTTAATCTTTGAGAACATGAAGTTTTACTAAATACATTTTTTTTGTGTTGTTGGTTTTACCACACAGCATGAATACTATTTGAAATTGTAGCATTTAAGATAGTTTATATTGTGTTACTCAGGAGAAAAGTCTTAATAAAACAGAAGTCATTTGGGAGAAAAAAGGCAGTCATTAGGCTGTTTCAGAACCTTA
>VMDR010034078.1:0-11169 GCA_007922815.1 Macrotus californicus
AAAAAAAAAAAATGAAACTCAACCACCAACTTACATCATACACAGAAATAAACTCAAGATGGACAAAAGACTTAAATAAAACTCATGACACCATAAAAGTCCTAGAAGAGAACATAGGCAGGAAAATCTCAGATATTCCATATAGCAATATATTCACTGATATGTTCCCTAGAGCAAGGGACATAAAGGAAAGAATAAACAAATGGGACTTCATCAAAATAAAAAGCTTCTGCACCACTAAAGAAAACATCAACAAACTGAAAAGGGAACCAAACGTATGGGAAAATATATTTGCTAATGATATCTCAGACAAGGGTCTGATATCCAAAATATGTAAAGAACTTACATAACTCCTCTCCAAGAAGACAAACAGTCTAACTAAAAAACAGGCAAAGGGCATTGTTCCCTCTCTGACCCCTCCCTGACAAACAGCACCAAAACAGAGCCATGTGGGTTACCCCACCCTGGTGAATACCTAAAGTTCCACCCCTTACAACCTAACAGGTGTGCAGAAACAAAGAAATATGGCCCACATAAAAGAGCAGATCAAAACTCCAGAAAAACATCTAAGCAACAAAGGGATAGTCAACCTGTCAGATGCAGAGTTCAAAACACTGGTAGTCAGGATGCTTGCAGAATTGACTGAGCTCAGTAGCAAAATGGAAAAAGAGATGAAGACTATACAAAGTGAAATAAAGGAAAATATACAGGGAACCAACAGTGAAGGGAAGGAAACTGGGACTCAGATCAATGATTTGGAAGAAAAAAAAGAAATAAACATCCAACTGGAACAGAATAAGGAAACAAGAATTCAAAAAAATAAGGAGAGGCTTAAAGACCTCTGGGACAACTTCAAATGCTCTACCATCTGAATCAAAGAGGTACCAAAAGAAGAGGAAGAGCACAAAATTGAAAACTTATTTGAAAAAATAATGAAGGTAAATTTCCCCAATCTGACAAAAGAAATAGATTTCCAGGAAGTCCAGGAAGCTCAGAGAGTTCCAAAGAAGTTGGACCCAAGGAAGCACACAACAAGGCACATCATAATTACAATACCCAAGATCAAAGATAAGGAGAGAATCTTAAAAGCAGCAAGAGAAAAGGGGAGAGTTACCTACAAAGGAGTTCCCATTAGACTATCAGCTGATTTCTCAAAAGAAACCTTAGAGGCAAGAAGGAGCTGGAAAGAAGTATTTGAAGTCATGAAAGGCAAGGGCCTACATCCAAGATGACTCTATCCAGCAAAGCTATCATTTAGAATGGAGGGGCAGATAAAGTGCTTCCCAGATAAGGTCAAGTTAAAGGAGTTCATCATTACCAAAGCCCTTATTATATGAGATATTAAAGGGACTTATCTAAGAAAAACTGTGAATAGTAAAATGACAACAAATACAAAACTACTGACTAAACCTAAAAAAAAAACAAACTAAGCAAACAATTAGAACAAGACTAGAATCACAGAAATGGAGATCACCTGGAGGGTTACCAGTGAGGGAGGGGAGGAGAAAGAATGAGGGAAAAGGTACAGGGAATAAAAAGCATAAATAGTAGGTATAGAATAGACAGGGAGATGTTAAGAATAGTATAGGAAATGGAAAAGCCAAAGAACTTATATGTACGACCCATGAATATGAACTAAGGTGGGAGAATGCTGGTGGAAGGGGGTGGTGCAGGGCAGAGGGGAATAAAAGGGAGAAAAAAAAAATGGACAACTGTAATAGCATAATCAATAAAACATAATTTTAAAAAGATGGGCAAAGGACCTGAACAGACACTTTTCCAAGGAGGACATACAGAGGGCCCAGAGACATATGAAAGGATGCTCAGCATCACCAGCCATCAGAAAGATGCAAATTAAAACCACCATGAGATACCACTTCACATAGGTCAGAATGTCCGTCATTAACAAATCAACGAACTACAAGTGCGGGTGAGCTTGTGGAGAAAAGGGAACTCTAATACATTGTTGGTGGGAATGCAGACTGGTGTAGCCACTGTGGAAAACAGTATGGAATTTCCTCAAAAACCTAAAAGTGGAACTGCTTTATGACCCAGCAATTCCACTGTTGGAATTATACCCTAAGAATCCTGAAACACCATTCCAAAAGAACCTATGCACCCCGATGTTCATAGCAACACAACTTACAATAGACAAGTGCTGGAAGCAACCTAAGTGCCCATCAGTAAATGAGTGGATCAAAAAACTGTGGTATATTTACACAATGGAATACTACATAGCAGAAAGAAAGGAGCTCCTACCCTTCATGACAGCATGGATGGAACTAGAGAGCGTTATGCTAAGTGAAATAAGCCAGGCAATGAAAGACAAATACCATATGATCTCACCTATAAGTGGAATGTAATTAACAAAACAAACAAGCAAGCAAAATATAACCAGAGACATTGAAATAAAGAACAAACTGACAGTAACTAAGCAGGGAGAGAGGGATAAGGTGAGACAGAAGGGGAAGGGTTGTCAAGGAACATGTAGAAAGGACACATGGACAAAGCCAAAGAGGGGTAGGATTGAGGGTAGGGGGCGGGGGAATGGTGCAACAGGGAAGAGTGGTGGGGGGAAAATGGAGACAACTGTACTTGAACAACAATAAAAAATAAAAACAGATTCAGAACATTATGTGCCTTTACACAGTGCCTTACAATTGCAACTCCTTTCCACCTCTCCAGCCTCATCCCCTCCCAGGCTTCAAACACTCAAGCTTTCTCCCAGTCCCTTGAATACACTAAGCTCATCCCTGTGTTACAGACTTTGTGCTTCTGTTCCCTCAACTTGGATCCTTCCACCAGCCCCCTGTCCCCAATCTTCTCATGTCTGAATCTTTCTTACTATTCATGGGTCTCAGCTCAAATTCCTCCTCCAGGCAGGCCTTCCTGACCACACTAAGTAAATCTCTTACTCAAATGCTTGGTATCACTCTTTTTAAAAACATTTTATTTATTTTTTAAATATTTTATTTATTTATTTTTAGACAAAGAGGAAAGGAGGGAGAAAGAGGGAGAGAAACATCAATGTGTGGTTGCCTCTCGTGTGCCCCACACTGGGGAACCTGGACTGCAACCCAGGCATATGCTCTGACTGGGAATTGAACCAGTGACCCTTTGGTTCACAGGCCGGTGCTCAATGCACTGAGCCACACCAGCCAGGACTTAGTGTCACTCTTTAATCCAGTTGCCTATTCTATTTTCTGCAAGGCACCTGCCACCTTGACATTACCTCATCCATTGATTTGATTGTTTGCTTCTCATCCTCATGCCCTATTGAATGTGAGCTCCAGAATCACAGGGACCTTATTTACTTGATCTCCACTGGCTCCTTAATGAAGCAGAATAGTAAGAAACTAAGAAAATTCCATGCTAAGTGGAATAGGGTAACAGACAGATGCTGAACAAACTGGCCCAGCAATTCACAGCTGGATACAGAAGGTCACCTACCTAGAGGTAACATCTAGGCATCAGTTGTGTTTCAGCTCTGGGCCCAGAAAAGCAGAAAAACCAGGTGGATGATCCCAGAACCAGCTCTGACTAACAATAAAAAAAGTCCCTGCCCTGGCACTGACCAATCAGTGGAGACCAGGACCCTGAAAGAGCACACCTGGAAAACTGATGAATATTCTGCTGCAACCCTCCCCTGAGACCACTTCTAAAATTCCCTGCCTGCAAGAGAGAGATAAAAGCTTCAAGACAAAGGACCCAGTGAGTGTGCTCTTCCTCTAGGGACCTACACAATTTTCTTCTCTGTCTTCTTCCCCTATGGGCACGGATCTCCTAAACTCTAAGGGTTTCTATGAGACTTGCAACCAGGGGAGAAATGGCAGCTGCAGCTTGTCCCAGGCTAATCCCTCGAACCTGTCCCCATAGGCCCCCTTTTCTCTGACTTTCTGGTGAGCTAAGGCAGCCCAGCCTAGTCCCTTCCTTGTTTTACTGTCCCCATTTTAACCCACTTCCCATTTAGCAAAAAAAGTAAATGTAAATGCTACTATTAAAAACAGAATGCTATAAATAGAATGATGTCATTTGTTTCCAAAGACTGTAAATATACTAGAGTGAAAATAATAATAAAAGCAAGATATTTCATGGCTAACTTTGGGGGTAAGATTAGTTATCTAGGGGTAAACACTGCAGCTGCAAATGGGGAATGGGTTAATAAGGACACCCCCATAGCCACCTGACTTGTGTTTTGAAATCTTTCCTACACAAAGTCAAGAACCCACACACTACCAGGTGGTTCTAGGCAGACCCACCCAGGGCAGGTACCCTATCCAATAACATTTAGTACCCAGGACATTGCCTGGCTCAGTAACTGTTTGACTAATAGATATAAAAGAAAAAAGGATAGAAGAAGATATAGAAAGAGGGAAAGTGGAAGCCTGGCATTGGTGTTATGTGTTGTTTTATAATCTTTGAAGTTTTTTCATGTTTTATCCTGTTTAATTCCTCATAGCAGCTCCCCCAAAAAATGGAAACCATAATTTCTATTTACAGACAGAAATTGGTAACATTTATTAAGTGCTCTTCAAGCACTTTGTTCTTAAGTGGAATTAAACGACAAGGGAAGAAAACAAAAAGAAAGAGGGACAGAATCACACAATAAATTTCAGAGGCAAGATTTAAACTCAAATAGTCTAGCTTCAGAGCCCATGCTCTTTACTAGCACACAAAGCCCACAGATTCAGAGAAGATGAGTCTCTTACATCTTTGAGTATTGGACTCCAGCCCCTTGCTGTCTTGCTTTTCCTTCTACACCCCCACCAAGTACCTAGTAGTTTAGGAAGTGGGGGGCAGAGGAGGGAGGGGAATGTGTGAAGAAGGGAGGGACCAGGATGAATCTTCCCCTACTTCTTCCATGCCCTGGATGTCTTCTCTTTGCTCCTCCAAATCCACTCTCCACCCTTTCCCACTTGCTCTCTCTCTGCCAGTGGGAGACTAACCTGTAAGGATAACACCACAGCACCCCTCTTGCTTGCCTCTCTTGCTTTCTGCTGAGTTCAGCCATCAGAGAACAATGGTAAGAAAGTGCAAACTGGTAGGGGTATGAAGGGAAGTTATTTAATCCCTCAAAATCCTGCTGGGGAGGAACAAGGCCATCTCTCTAATAGGGTAATCTTCTCCTCAAAGTTCCTGGCCCTTCAGCCTGGAGGCGTATAGGGAACCTATTTGTGTGCAATGTGACCTGTGGCTCAGCTCTAGTTCTGAAAGCAGACAGATGTGCGCAGGGAACATCCATGGATAGGTCTCCCATGGGGAATCAGGCATGTATTGTCCCTAGGCCGCTTTTAAACTTGCTCTTGCAAAAACTCCCTCACCTGGGATGGAGACAGCAGAAGTTTACTGTGACATGTGCTAGACTTCCCAAGCATGAATGTAAATAACTCAGTCTTCTCTCCTTTACATTTGTAAATGACCTTTCTCTTTGAATCAACTGGCAACATTCTTTCCTTTGTTATCTGTAAACTGTATCCACCCAAAGCAAACCTATGCATAGTTAATGAAAACCATCCTGGATGTACCTAGAATATCAATAAAAGCCTGTCGAGGCAGGGGTCAGGGCCCCTCTCTATATCACTTAGAGATTGGCCACATATCCCTTTTTGCTCCACGGGATTTCTCTAGTCCGCGTGAATTTGTTCATCACTTGTCCGAGGATATAGGACAAGCATTCCACAACAACATGCGGTCCTGCCGGATGGGACGGTGACAGGAGTGATAACAACACCTCTCTGTGACTAGCTCCAGGCCATAGTACTATCCAATATCTCTGGTGGTTTCCCTACATCTTGACCACCTTTGAAAATTGTCCCTATGTTCAAGGCTCCTCATATGATCCAGGTGCGTGCCATCTATTGGTGTCCCATTAGAATTTTGATTTACATATTTCACTCACAGTTTCCCAGTGAGGCCAGCAAGAAACTTTAGCTGGCAAGTCTTTTTTGTTCTATAGTCCTAGTGTGATTAAAAAAGACTCCACTCAAGAAACATGTGTGTTCTGTGAACAGAAAGGCTCTCCCATTCCTATTTCTTTGTTTGCAAGAGGGAGTATAGTTCTTGAAGTTTCCTCTGAGACCCAGGTCATTTTTCCATTAGGAGGCTGGCCATTCACAACCTATTTTTGAGGATCAAGTAATTGGCCCTTTGTCTCCTACAACTTAATTTTCAACAGATGTTTTTATATTACTCCTGCAATTGTTGTGACTAAATATAGAAATAGATATAGATATACATATAGAATATAACTTGATCTCTATAGAAACTGTAATCTACTAATTTTTGTTATAGCCAAAATAATTTTCATTCATGTCTTAATTTCATTTTAGGTACAAACTTCATTTAAATTTGGAAACCAGAAAAAGAAACACCCCTAAAGCAAAAAAACTGTTCATTTCTGTGTGTCACTTTCCAGTCCTTAGACACACAGACATTCTTATTTTTACATGGGATACATGTAATTTTGTATTCTGTATCTTTCCCTGTTGTTATGTCATAATCACATCTCCATAATTACCATTTGTAACGATGACATGATATTCCATGGAATGGACACACCATAATTTGCAGAACCATTTCTATTTCCTGAATGACATGGTAGAAAACATGCTGGGTTGGAATCAGACAACCAGACCCAAATCCTAGCTCTCTCAGTCACTAGCTGTAAGACATTTTTGTTATTCACTCAAGCTTTCTGCATCTCAGCTTCACAGCTATCAAATGGGAATTCTAACACAGGCCCTTTCCACGTCACAGAAAAGTCATGAAGACTGACTGAGACACTGGGTACAAGAATGTTTCTGAAATCCATAATTGTATACCCCTTGGTAACTGTATTACAGCACCTGTTTTAATGTGCTTCATAGTGCTTATCTCTAACTAAAATTACACAGTTCTAATGATTGTTTCTTGCTTCTCTCCTCCAACTAGACCGTCAGTGCCATAATAGCTAAACCTTGTCTTATTTACTATTTACTCCTGAATCTCCAGAGCCTTGAATGTCCAGAACCTGGTTCATAGTAGCTTTGAGAATTTGTTGTTCATGAATTGAGAGACTAAGTGTGTTTTGATTGAAGAAGTGGGGAGACCAAGAGTGCATTTCTTTAGGCCACTGCAACAGTCATGTAATTTCTACCATTCTGGGAAAATACAGCGGATAAGCTTTTAGTGAATGAAACCAATGAAAAAGGTCTATGGGTATTTCCAACAGCTTTCATTCCTACTAAGCAAGCCGTTGCTGTTGCTGTTCTAAACATTTACCAGCTGTGCTTCTGAATGAAGCAACACAATTTAAGAGTGGGAGAAACAACCAGAAGAAGGTTTCAGTCCCTGATCTTCGTCCTTCAGCATGTCCGTACTCCTGAGTGAGCTGCTGCTCAAGTCCCCTAAAGAATGAGGCGTGAACACGTTCCAGACTCAGATTGCAGTGGCTGTGTCATAGCTCTGCGAATATACCCCAAACCACTGAACAGTACACTTTATGTGGGTGAGTTTTATGGTATATGGATTATAGTTCAATAAAGATGTTTTAAAAAAAGAGAAGGAAACCAACCTGGACATTAAATTATTTTTCAGGGTGGCACATGTATTATTAACAAAGGGAAGCAGATCACTCAAGGACTATACATTACAATCAGAAGAATATAAATAGGTTATTATTGAAAGATGGTTTATTATTAAAGACACGAAACAAGAAGCATTCTTAATGATTATAGTTCAAACCCTTAATTTTTAGAAATGAGTCAAGAAACTTGCTCAGGGCTACCACAGCAAGCTAGGAGCAAATCTGGTCTGAAACCATTGGCTCCCTAATCACCAAAGCATTGCCCTTCCTCCTACACCAAGGGCAATGGACAGTAATGAAACTTGAGCAGAAATATTTCTGAATTCAAAAAGGCAGGATAAACAAATTCCAGAAGTTATAGATCATTCAAGAAGACATCAATCTGAATCTAATTCTAGAGTAGATTTTAAAATACGTGGTGTGTGAGCCTTTAGAAAAGCAAGGACTGTTATATGAAGTCAGCATGGATTATCTAGAGTCTCACAAAACTGTTAATTTGGCTTTGTCAAAAAGATTCCAGTAGAACAGTGGATGACATAGATGTTACTGCTTCTAGATTCAACTGAAGCATTTGATAAATTCTTTTCTATTTTTTCCAAACAAGATACAAATACCTGGATAATAGTGAGGTTTGGAATATGCATTGCTTATTGAACAAGTATATCCAAAGAACACTTGGGTGTGTCTAGCAGTGGGCGAAAGAGTCGGTCCTCAGTTGTGACTTCTTCACTGTTAATAGAATGGCAGAAACCAGGCATGGTAATTGTCCATGTGAAAATTTTATGCTGATGTTAATTGAAACATGAGCTGCATTAATAGCAATAGGGTCACTGTATTTAGTGCTGGTAGACCATGTCGGGAGATTTTAGACAGACATTGACACAATGGAATATCTTTGCAAGAAGGTAGCCAGTGTGGTGGGCCTGGGAGTGGCTCTGAAAAACGTGTCATGGCTCATATGAAGAACAGCTGAAAGAACTAGTGTCATTTCATACCGGAGAAGAAGAGACTTGGGGGAATGGTAACTGTCTTCAACGGCAATTGCTATGTGAAGATAGACTGTGTTCAGTCTACAAGGCTCCAGAGACAATGAAGTGGAGTATAGAGTGATGGTGAAGAAGGAATGGCAAGACATCAAAACAATACTAACTGGCATAACTGAAATCATTCTATGCATCTGGACCTAAAGCCTAAAGAGTCTCAAAGGTAACCCTAGGTCAAGAGAGGTACTCAATGACTAATTACTCAGATGACATGGTTTGGGGCCCCTGTAGGATTTCTTCCACAGGCACTCATTTTTTATTATTATATTCACAGGTTACATGTTGAGTAATTCACTAAAAAATCCCTATGCATTGATTGAAAAAACATGATTAAATATATGTCTCATACACAACTTTTTGTTACCTACATAAAGCACACCTAGAGCAATGGCCTCTTGACCCAACTTCCAGGATAAACTTTGTTTCCCCTACAGAGCTGAAGACCTCATTATCTTTCCCTAGAAACTAATCATCTTTCCACAGCTCCTGTCTCACTGAAAGGCAGCAACACCCACCACGTACCTGCCATGCACCTTATACTCTCCCCACTTCATCAATAAATCCTGCAGTTCTGCTGCCATCACTCACTCAGATTCTCCTATGGCTGCCACCTTGGTTCCAGCAGAGTGAGGGATATCTAAGAGAGGCAGACGGTCATCGCCTTCAAGTCTTCACTACAATCTTCTCACAGTTACCTCAAAAAGGCCTTCTCAAGGGACACTCCACTGACCTCAACTGTCCCCCACCCTCTTGATACCCTGACCCTGCTCTGTATTTTCTCCTCTTTTTTCCATATAATTTACCATTTTCAACATACTATGTGATTTATTTATTTTTATTATTTATTTCATTGGAAGTCTTATTTTAAAGACATTTAGTATTTTCATTTTATTATGAATTATTTTGATCATATAGAAAATGCAGAGTGTATTATAATCACCATGTGTGTAACCACAACCTAATTTTGTTAAATCTTAATATTTTGCTATTTTTGCATCAAACACACATACCCACAAATATTTAAATCCAAAATGTTAGGGAAGCAGATAATGGTTCCTTCATAGTCCTTGCTGGGCCTGGTCTTCTCCCTCCTTTCCTTCTAGAGGTAACTTCTTCTGCATATTTTTAGTTTACTGGCTAGGATGTATCCATAATTAATACTGGGTTACATATATTTGACATTAGAAAATGGACATTGTACTATATATACTGTTTTGAAACTTACTCTTTATACAAACTGTATGTTTTTGAGGTTCATTCATATTACTCCTATAGCTCTAGTTCATCATACCTGTTTCCTCCTGCCTCAAGGTAAGCATCATGAGCTCAGAAATCTTTTTCTAATTTTTTCCCTTGCTGTATCCCAAACACCTAGGGCAATGCTTGGCACAAAGTATGCACTCAAAAAAATATTTGTGGAATGAATAAATGGACAATGCAAATGGCACAGTAGAAAAAATGGTGAGCAACATGACCTGGCTAAAAATGTAGAATATGGTAAAAAAAAAAAAAAAAGGCTTACATGAGAGAACTATCCTCTAGCTATAAATAAATTGAAATATACAAATGCTAGAAAAAAATAATTTAAGCAAACAGTCACATAAAAAATAGAAGGCAATTTTATACACCAGAAACAAAGAAGTAGTTCAGAACTAGAGAATTAAGAAGTTTTGACATTGCTGTAGCTCTGGGGGTAATAGACAAGTGAAGCTTGTGCTAGATCCTGAGGTTTAGGGCTTTAAGGCCTATGAAGGAACAGGAAACATGGTTGGGGCCCACCTACGGTAGGAGGACACTTGTACAGAAACCCTTATGAAAACCAGATCCTCAAAACGTTGCCCTGAATGTGAAAAGGAAGCTAATAAAACCCCACCAACCATCCTAGAACAGCAAAAAGGAAAATCTCTATCCATACAGGTTAGTACATGTGCAACAAAGAATAATCCCCGAGAACAAAAAAAGCAATTCTGTGCTTCATGAATAGACACAATCCAAACTTACAATTATCCTCATTGTGCAAGAACTCTAAGCAAAGAGGTTAACACAAAATTTGATCCTAGGCTGAGGAATCCCACAAGACCCTGGAAGAAGCTAAAATAGAGCCATTCTGAAGGAAACATGTATAGCCTAACATACATTGGACTCCCACAAAGAAAAAAGTCCTGCTGAAGATGAGCTCACAATACACATTTACAAACTAGAAGTTAATACAAATGACTAAAATGAAAATTATAATAGGATGATAAAGCAATGAGTTTAGAAAATAACCAAACAGAACTTTTAAGAATGAAAAAGTTCAGTCATTTAAATTAGAATTTAAGAGAGGTAAAAGTGGCAAGAGATGATTTGTCTGAGACCAGATCATAACAGATTTTATGTAATACCTAAGGAAGTCTGGGCTTTGTTCAGTAGCTACTAAGAAGCCTGGAGAGGGGTTTAAGCAAGGCAAGGTCCTTCCAGGCAGTGATCCACAGAGGTCTAAGTCTAGCTGAAAGCTAATGCTCCTTACAGATCACGACAGCAAACATCTCAAGATCAGTGGTAGCTGGCCCAGTCCAAATC
>VMDR010034079.1:0-11164 GCA_007922815.1 Macrotus californicus
AGGGCCAGTATACATATTTTGTCCCTGGAAATGCTAATGCTTTAAGTGAAAACAAGTGATATAATTGTTAAATTTCATCAGTCTAAATGATACCTGGATAAAAAATCAAATGACATTTTTTAAAGCCCATAAAAGATATACTTGAAATAATTTATTTTGAGTTTCCTCTGTATGCTGTAGCAGGATCCACCATTGAGATGTATAGTGGGTGACTCTCTGTGGGGCTGGATCTTAGGGGTGAGCCAGAAGACTGACCCCAAATATCCCTCCCATCAACTTACCAATACTTGAAATTCTAGTTAGAGATTTACTCCTTTGTCATAATTAAAACATCCCAGAGCAAATGATATTCACGCTTATTGGTTATTGATCCTCTAGGCTGCGATTCTCCATCTCAGTTCTCTGGGATCCCTCTGGGAAGGCTTGGGGTAGGTAGGACTGGTGGACAGGGCATGAGAATGGGGGCTGTGGCCCCAAGCAGCAGATCAAACCTGGTGAGTGGGTCTGTGGGGGCAGCCACCTTTCTGGCTCAAACAGAATAGTTCCTACTTTCATTTACTTTATATAGTAGATTCCAAGAAAAAACTTTGATCTAAGAAAAAGAAAAAAACTTAAACTGCCTTGGCTTGAAAGAAAGTGTGATATGTCTATGTCCTAAGAGCAAGTTTTGAATAAAAAGTAGTAACAAGGACCTGGAGTACCTGACAGCTGGACCTGGGGGCTGGCGGTGAGGGCAGGGGAAGCTGAGAGCAGGGAGGCCTGTGAGATGCCCTGTTTGGCTTCACAGTTACCCCTGGGCGGGGGGGCTGCATTCCTTTCCTTTAAGCATTTACAGTCATATTCATTGTGTTGTTATAATTTTTTTAAAGGGCTTCTCCCCCAGCCCATTTTTATGTCTATTAACAAAGTAAAAATTTCAAAACAAGGTAAATGGTTCTGCAAAAATATTTTCTTTGTATCAAATTACAACTCTCACTAAATTCAGTATATGGAAATGTTCAAAATTATCTAGAAGACAATGGCAAAGTAAATTTACTGGCATGTCATGTCCTAAGCTAAACAATTTCAATATGCCCTCTACAAATGAGAATATTTCAAGGAAAAATGGAACAAGGATCTCATTTTGTCTAAGTTAATTTAGTGCCTAAAATTATATTTAATTGCGATTTAAACACCAGGTATATGGGTCCTGTATGTAGCTGTGTATAATATAGTATATTATATACCAGAATATGGTAAATGAAAAGCTTTGAAAGTTCCTGGGCTTAATATATTTCTTCTCATAGAAAGTAAGGGCTCTTTTTGATGAGAAAAACATACTCATAGCCCTGAAATTCTATTTTACTAGGGGAAATGAACATTACAGGATTATATATGAACTAAATCATCAGACTGACCCAAATTCTCAGCCTTAGACGTCATATACTCATCTTTAAATAGAATATATGTTTTTAAGGCTATTCAGTTTTTTCATTAAAATATATCAAATATACCAGTAAACATAATTTCCCCCTAATATGAATGAGTACTCTGGGTAACTAAAGCCTATACAAAAGCTTACTGTCTATAGCAATACCTTTTTACTTTAAGAAATAATCTATTTTTATCATAAAACATTACCAAACTAGTTAGAACTTAAGTAGGTGTTAAATGTATCACTTCATTTGCACTCACTAGAAAATCTGCATGCAGTTCTATGTTCAAATGAACTGATGCTTGATAGTATTCCCGGTGAGTGGGGCTAACATAGATGTCAGTGGGTGATCTAGGGGATGCGAGCATATGTAGGAAGAGCATCTCAGCGACTTGAGCATTTCAAACACTCTGTGAAAAAGCTAATTGAGAGGTAAAAACAAATTAACTGCTATGGAGAAGGACAATCTCCGAGAGAGAGAGAAAGAGAGAGAGAGCCTGCAGCAGTAAGGTTCAGTGGTTGCATTTAGTCTGGGTAACTGCTGGGACAGTAATCCAGCTCTGGCCTGTGGACCTTCCCTGCTGACTGCCCACCTGGCAATTCTCTGGGCACCTTCTAGACTGTCAGGACTGCGCAGGAAAAGCCTGTTTCATTACAACCAGCTCTGCGTGGGAGCTGATGCCCCGACCAATTGCTCTTCTCTGCTTCCGATACAGACGCAGTTTTTCCCTTCAGCGGGTCTAGGAAGGGAAGATTGTATCTTCTTGCACACAGAGATTTACAGCTGGCTGCTGATGCCTGCCAGGAAATAGGATGGGGTGAATACACTGGCGTTTTAACCCCCAGAGAACATGGGGTGGGGGGCAGGGGGAAGAAAAAGGAAGGCAAGAGGGAAGAGGGCACTGACAAAAAGGGTAGGTGAAAATTTCAGTGTCTACTGCTAGGAGCTACCTTGTGAGGTGCGGGAAGGCATTTTAAGTTTCTTTGCCTTTAAAATGAACAGTCCAACTTTTGCCTACTATAGTAAAATCTATGTGGGAAAATTATCTCCTTCAAATTTTGCCAAACATTTAGTGAATGTTCTTAAAGTCACAAGGCTATCCCAATTTTTCTCTTCTAGCCACAATTTCTTTCAAAATGAATGCAAAGTTGGCATATTTTACTACTTAGAACACACCCTAAACTTGCTTTTCCATTCTTTACTCAAATAACACAGGTGAAATAACAGTGCCTCAGTAGCAGTGAGTACATATGTGGGAAAAAATAGTGAAACGGGAAGACAAGGATCAAGGAATGCACAGCGGAAATAAGGACATAATCAGTATGCAGAGCAGTGACAAGGACGTCCAAAAAAAATCGTCGCCACAATTTTATGGAAAACCGGCTTCAGGTATATCCCCCTATGCACTTCACTACTCCATGGGTTCCTAAGTATTTAAATAAACTGGCTATTAATACATATGAGAAGTTCAAACTTTTTAAAAACCACCACAAAGTAGAGTGCAAACCTCCAATGGCTCCGTGGTGCTTCTGTGTCATCAGCAGAGCCACGTCAAGTGTCCAAAGCAGAGTCAAGGCCAAGAGAGTATCAGGGATAAAAATCAGCATCTTTTCTGTCATCAACCAAATTACCCATTTCCTAAACATAAACACACTTGTAAACTAAAAAATGATGACATTTTATAAAAAGCTGAGAAGACCTATCCATTAGTTTTACTGCCTTCCAAAGGTATCATATTGTTCTACTTTTATGAAAGATGTTCCAGGCTTCTCTGCGTCTTCCCACAGTACCTAGCACAATATCTCGTGACAATATGTAGCTGATAATGTCTGGATCTACTAGACTATTCACTTAAAATCTTTTTTTTTCCTGTCACTGGCAGAATAAAAATTGTTAGACACATACTACTCAGAGAGTGAACTACATGCTGAATAAAGACATTCTATAAAAAATACATCTGTGAATTACCTCTTTTAAAAATGCTCTTATGTATGTATGGTACATAAAACTAGAATGGCATAGAACTTCAAATCGCGGCCCTGTGACCTTGTTTTTACCCAGGTTCAAAAACCCACCGTGTCTCCCTCGCTCACAGCCGGAGTGGATTCCTGTGAAGTTAACGAAGGCCACGCTTCAGGACCCTCGCTGCTGCAGTCCCTACAAGTGCCATAGCTGCTGACAGCTGGAGCACATTATAAATGGGGACAGGAAGCCTGACAGCAATTAGGGAATATTTCTACATAAGTATTTCTGATAAACCTCCTTAAAAAGATGTTGGAAGAAAAATATCTGCCCTCCAAGCCTTCATTAATTTGTTGTGATTTACTTTTTCATCCTAAACAAATGCCCACTTGCAGGCCTGATTTTAAAGAGGCCCTTCTCCCCCAGATTTTACAAGCTCTTGGCCCCACAAAAACTGGATCTACCTCTACCGGCAGCAAATGGGAGACAACCCACAGAGCATCACTGACCAATTGTGTGTGAAAAGCACTAACTCCAGTTGAAAGGATGCCCCTGTCCCCATCTTCCACTCATTCTCCTGTGTCATCGCCCTCCTACTCGCACGCCCCAACGCCTGCTCCTCAATCCCGTGTCAGCTCATCCGCCTTCTTCCTAGTCTCTCCACCCACCATCCCTGCGGATCTGCTGATCCCCTTTCCTATCGCTTTTCTCTTCCCTGCCTCCCAGGGACACGCCGGCATTTCTGACAGCATCTCCATGGGGATGAAGATGAGGAGGAGTGGCCGGGGAAGCACAGGACCTGTACTGCAGAAGTCACTGAGCCATGGCGACAGCAGATGTTCTCACAGTGGCTGGGGGTGGCGACAGTGACAGGGAATACAGGGTAAGAAGAGGTTTGGAATAGTAAACAGGTGTTCCAAAAAGTTGTCACCTGAAGGGCCTCATGAAGTACGGTGTGCACTGAGTGTGGCCACTAAAGGTACAAACAACAAGAAAGCCCATCGACCTTAAAGGCACTACCATGTGACAGCAGGAGAATGTACCAGAACACAAAGAAAAAAAAGAAAAGTGCGCACTGTGGTCGTGACTACACGAGGCATACGAGTGCATATGGAAATGATGTGCAAGGCTGAGACTGGTCAGATAATAATGCGATGATGGCTAGTATAACTTTTTCCTGGAATTCCTCTAATGTGCTTACATTGTGTTTTCATTTTTTTTTAAACAAGGAACTTTCCCGTGGTGGGGATGGACATCCAGACTTAGGCTGTTCTCAGGCCTTTGTCTTATACGTCCATTTAAACTTGGTACTATATTATGCCATCTGATTCAGGAATGGGCCAGAGGCAGCCAGGAACACAGACAGAGCGTACGTATCCTTTTAAGAGATGATCTAATACTAAGACTTAACTAAAAGCTGCTATTTTAAAATGACCAATGAAATATATAATGAGGATGAGAAAGAAGTGGAGGGAAGCATCTACAACATGAAAAAGGACCCCAGGAAATCCCGAATCACACCCTGCATCCAGCCCCTCGTTGAGAACCACTACCCTCGAAGGTGATAATGGCTACAGTCGATTCCTCTGGTTCTTGAAGCCGAGCCATGGGCTTGACGTGTATTCAATGCAGAGATATAAATAGGCAAATAGAGAAACTTAGAAAGATGATCATCACAATTCATTTTTATCAGGTCTAAGATCACATGAATAGAAAAGGAGGAAAGTACATTTTAGTAAGCTGTCTCTTACACTTGTGAATGGAAAACATATTTGTTTAGTGATGTGCCATCCAACACTGCACAGCACACGCCGTGGGTGAGACAAAGTTGCTCACAAGCAGAAAAAATGCGGCCCTTGCCTGGAGTGAGGCAGGAGACCCGGGGTTAGAGGCGCTGCTCCAGACCCTCTGGGAACTGAGAGTCTGGCCAGGGAACTGACAGGCACTGATTCAGGAATTAACAAAAGGTGCTGCGCTGGGGGCTTCGCTCAGTGTCTCTTCAGCTGGAATTAGCAAATTCTCCCCAACCGCGGAGTACCAAAAAACCCTGAATACTAAGGCATTTGCAACTCTTAACATTTAGGCTATACTTTGCTAATTCAGTTCTGTCTCTACTATCTGCCTATTTCAGGTATGAGAACTGGTTTAGAAACCCATAGATCTCAGGGTTGTTTCTTCCCATTAGTCCAAGCATATACTCAATCCCAATAATGTGGAGGTTAGGGGAAGAAAGGAAACACTTACCACAAATAACACACAATATTTTATTTACAATATTGCAGTAAATTTGATATTAGAAACATGTCAGTCACTTTGGTCTTCCATGACCAGCTCCCCTTTCTACGCTAATCCCGGGAAAGTACCATGTGCCTGATGTGGCACCTGACTCTGACCTCTTCCCGCTCACTGGCTACAGGAAGCGGAAATTGTGTTAGGGACCTGGTCAAAGCTGGACGGGCCCAGAGAGATTCTCTCCTTAAAAGACTTGAACCAGGAGACAAAAGACTCTAGTCAGATGATGATTAGCATTTAAATCTAAAGGTGAGGGTTAGGAGCCATAATTTTCCTCCATGTACATACAAAGAAGAAAAAAGAAATCCACTTGCAGAAAGAAGACAAATTTAACAAAAACAAACACAAACTAAGCGAACAACTAAAACAGGAACAGAATCACAGAAATGGAGATCATGTGGAGGGTTCTCAGCGGGAGGGGGAGAAGAGGGAAAAGGTACAGGGAATAAGAAGCATAAATGGCAGGTAAAAAGTAGACAGGGGGAGGTTAAGAATAGTATAGGAAATGGAGAAGCCAAAGAACTTATATGTATGGCCCATGGACATGAACTTAGGTGGGGGGTATACTTGTGGGAGGGGGTATACAGGGTGAACGGGAATAAAGGGAAGGAAAATATGGGACAACTATAATAGCATAATCAATAAAATATATTTTTTAAAAAGAAAACAAATTTAAAGCTCAGAAAAATGCAGAGAGGTAAGATTATGGGGCTTCAAGAAAAATTAATGCGGAAAAGTAATGACTTTCATGTGAGACTCTGCTATATTTCCTGGTTTTAATTTCAATGAAATTCTTTAATATGTTTTCAACAAATCCTCTTTTTATTTGAGACGGTTTGAGAAGTCTGAGTTGCACGTAATGATTTTAGTCAGACCAAGGTTCAGCAAACTTTTCTGTAAAGGGCCAAACAGTAAACATTGTAGGCTTTTCGAGTCACATGATCTCTGCCTCAGCTACTCCACTCTGCTGTTACAACACGAAAGCAGCCCCAGGCAATACGGAGGCACATAGGCCTGGCTGGGTTCTGGTAAAGCTTTCTTCAGAGAAACACGCAGATTTGGGGCATAACTTCTAGTTTGCCAACTCCCTGGTGTAGACAGTCAACGATGTGCCGATTTCTGACTCGGGCCAATTTCAAATGGCAACAAGCCATCACTGAACATCAACTTTGGAAGAGATGCACACGGGCACTCTGATGCAGAGTGTTCCCACACAGCAGATACAATAGCCATAGACAACTAACTGCAAGGAGCTTACGTAGTTGTAAAATGCAATAAAATTATTAGGAAGTGAAAAGTATTTATTACGTCTGTCTTAAACGTGACCTGTTCAATTGTAAGTCTATATAATTTAGTTTTTATTAATAACTGTATTTAACAACTGGCTCACAAAATTCCTGAAAATTTAACAATCAGCACTCTCAAGCCGCTAAGAGCCAGCTTCAGCATACCAGGTCAACAAAAATCAAAATCTAGGGAGGCGGAGGCATCTGTGTTTTTAAAGACCTCCAGATGAATTAATATGCCACTGCACGGAGGTCAGAAGATGGGGTGATGTCCAGGCTCCTTGGAATAGGAGAAGAGGAATTTATTCCCTGAGAGAAATTAGATGTTAAAGGGGGGAAAGCAGAGGAGAAAGGAGGGAGAAACACATGAAGCCATTTACCCAGGAAAGAGTCATAAAGAAGAAGAACGCCTTGAAGACAGCAGACAGAACTCAGACAGAATGAAGGGGAGCAAGGTCCTAGTCGGTCTGGAACTGAGAGGTTTCCTGGACGTGGGATTTTCAAATCCATGCTAAAATCCAAAGAGTTACGGCCATGCCACTGGAGATAATGGATTTTTTAACTGTCATTAATTTTTATTAATTTAAACTTAAATAACTACATGTGGCTACCGGCTACTATACTGTACAACACAGTGAGTACAGACAAGTACAAGATGGCTTCTTTGCCTATATAAATTTCCCCTTTTGTTTGCTGATATGGAAATAATTCTGAAGCATATTAAAAGTGCAATATATGAGAGGAACAATTCCGATTCTAAAGTTAAATATTTGCTATCCACTGTTGGTAGGAGTGTAAAATAGTGCAGTCACTGTGGAAAATAATACAGCAGTTCCACAAAAAAATAAAAATAGGACTACAATGGGACACAGCTTTCCACTTCTGGGAATTTATGTGAAGAAAACAAGAACACATTTAAAGCACTATGTGCACTCCATGTTCACCACAGCGTTATTTACAATAACCAAAATATGGGTGCGCCAGGTGTCGACTCATAGATGCATGGATCAAGAAGACATGGAACATTATTCAATAATAAAAAAGCATAAAATCTTGCATTTGCTACAATTCAGTTGGATACAGAAAGACCAATACCATGTGATTTCACTTACTTGCAGAACCTAAAGGAACAAAACAAACACACACAAAAATCAAATCTGAAACAGACTCACAAGTACAGAGAGTGAACTGAGGGCTGCCAGAGGCAGGGTGAGGCTGGCAGGTGGAAAAGGTGACAGGGAGTAAGAGCAGAAAAATGCCAGTTATAAAATAAGTGAGTCACATGGATGTAATGTACAGCACAGGGAATACCGTCAATGGTATTGTCACAATGACAGCTGAAACTAATACTATTGTATGTCCACTATATTTAAAGAAAAAAATATTTTCTATCAAGCCCATGTGCTACATGTGGCAGAAACTATTCAGAAATATACAATACATTTGTGAGGAAAAAACACTTGTATTGTTTCCAAGTCGTATGGTATTTGCCGATACCAATGGGTGGGGGTGCATGAGGCTCCACGCCCCTCACCTAGTTCCTCTCTTCATCAACAGTACGTAGGGTACTTGGCAAAATGGCACAATGGATTTGTAACCAAGTCAACACTGGAAAAGAACAGTGCTACTGCCTTATGAACACCCCTGACCTCGATGTCTTGCACATCACTCCCTGAACCTTTAGCTGACTAACACAGCCTATGAGAAATAAGTTCCCATGTTTATCATGGAACTACATTTCCTGAGAGGTCAATTTTTATGTGGCAATAGTCTTATTCAAAATACAAACATGGGAACTCCATTCAAAGAAACATGTTATAGACAAAAATATAATGTGAATAAATGTTATTTTCAGAATAAAACTGAATGTTAAGAAAGAAGAATTGTAGAGATAAAGGCTGATCAAAATACAATTACTCTGAATGTTGCCACATTCAAATACAAATGTAATCAAAGGGAATGAATTGGTTGAGATGCAGTAATGGTTCCTTAAATGGAAAGGGCCAGACTTTGAATAATTCAAATTTTAATAATATTAGTCTCTTGAAATACGGGCTGTGAGATTATAAAACAGTATTAATTTGACAGACTTAACATGGATCCTCTACTATGGTAAAAGCAGCTGAGCGCCCTCAGCGTTCCCAACCTGAACCACTTGAGTCAGGTGGGACGTCTTTCTTTCTCTGCTGAAGATGCGGTAGCAAATGTTAGTCCAGGACACTTAGCCATCTTGTCCCGACAAATAACCAGTTCACCTCTGTGTCCGGGACATTCTCGAGTATTGATTGGACCGAGTGAACTCAGACATGCGTCGCACCGATCCAGTATGGATCCTTTTCCTTGGAAACGCAGTTTGTACATCAATCAGCCGCTTGGCCTTTCACCTCTAATCCTATTGCCGCTGTCTGTGAACTATTAAAGTTTGCCCATTTCTCCAAGCAAGTTGTTTTCAAAAAAGGAAATATATACTGACTCCTGTGAAAAAATGTTTCTTGGAAAAGTTGGCAAATGTTCACATTGAAATTTCGTCACTAAAATTACCTTCCTGGATTGAAAACCAGTTAAAGTTTAAAAATCCACATTTCAAAGGCCTCTAGGTATTTTCTTTGAAAATATTATCCCTGAGTGGTAATATTAGCACCTGAAAACCAAACTCTAGTGTGAGGAAGACAACACAAAAAGAAATTCAAGCTGCGCGGCATTGTTACAAGGATCCCCAAATGGGGCAGAAGGTTTTGTCTCCTGCTAAACCCCCTGCAAGTCACAGAATGACACCCACCTTGAGCTGCAGACCTCTTGGGACAAGAGTGTTTGCTGGGAGGCTTTTAATGTGTTGGTAGACATACGAGGAGAATTGCTCCTGCTCAGCCTGCAGCTGGGGGCCAAGTTTAGAGAGGTGATCTCTGTTGCTTTTGATAGCTGTCTGCAATTCATCAATCAGCCTGCTCACCTGAAGGGGTTAAATTACAAGAGCTATTAGCAAGAAGTGATTGTTGATGTCACACCTATTAGATTTTTGAGTACCTAGTTGGATGGGGGAAAATTACTTCAATACAAGGATCTGAGTATAGATCTATCTTCAAGTAAAGGGACTGGGAGAGATACACATTCCTTCATCAACAAATTTTATTGATGGGAAATCTGTAACATTCGCACTTCAGGATTATGAAACAGGTAGTCATTTACAATTGCTGAATGAAAAATCTCTAAATTTTATGTATATATATATCTGACAAGCTTGCCAAAAACTTTTAAACTGCTTAACAGAATAAAACTTCTTTAAGACTTTAAATAATACAATATATGTGCCAATGACATTTAATTTTGTTATATGTATATTCATTTTTTGAATATTTTATTTTACCATCTATATGTGATATTTAAATTTTTAATATTAATTTCATTAACTTTTTTTGCCTTTTAAATAAATTAATCTGATATCATCCTTCCAAATATCCCAAAATATAACTTTCCAAATTTCTGAAATATAATTTTCCAAAATAGCCACACTTCAAAGACAATGTTCTATTCTAGGCAATATTTTGAATATATATCAATTTCTGAATAATTCACAGAACTTTTCCAGAAACAGCAAGGGCTTAGAAACATATACCCTTTATTTTTAAATTTCTAGATTTATAATCAGCAAAGGTCAAGATATAAGCCTGACCTATGGATTATCAATAAGACCTGCTGAGGATTCAGAAACAGCAAATGAATATTTTAACCCATATAGTTTACAAATGAAAAAGTATTACAATCTTTTGACTCTTCATTGTGTTTTGTAAATTTATATTCTCTCTAATAGATGGGATTCTTACATAAACACTGGTGAATATTTGGTAGTCACCTAAAAGGATGAAAAGCAGAAATTCACTTTACCGATGGCTCTGTAAATTGATTGATCACATTAGACCCATTCAGAATTATGAATGACTCAGAATAGAAATCTTGGATTAAGATCCCGGTTCTCCTACTTACGGACTGAGAGACTCGGAACACGTAACGAAAGCCTCATCCACACGGGGAGACCAACACTGGCCTCACTGTATTAAAAATTAAGTGAGATAAGGAGTGGACAGCGCAATAGCTGACTTGTAATAGGTGCCTTGTGCACAGGCTGTGTTATTATTTCCATGTGTGTTTTCTGCATATTACATTTTCACTGCTTTTCTTGGCCCACCTTTCCATTCCAACCCTGACTTCACA